>JAULBS010034044.1:0-10200 GCA_032355785.1 Symmetromphalus regularis
GGCGAACTGTAGCGGGTGAGTTTTGATTCAGAACTGCTGCATGCCTAAAACACAAAATAAGATAGACATTTAATGCTTTCTAAGCTAAATGTAAATCACTGAGTATTGTTTACAAAACTTTTATGGAAAATTTAAATGGAATGATGTTATAAAGGATTATCCACTGTTTTGTGATGCATTAAAGATTAATAAGAATCATTCATGTGTACCAATAGCAAATAGTTAGTATCAGGTTTTTTTAATACTTCTGAAAATAGTTATGTATCACTTACTGTGGCCTGAAGTTGGTAGAGTAAATAAAAAGACGGATAAAGATGAGCATCTGTATACTGATCACATATTTTTTAAAAATTATTTATTTATTATTTATAACCCTGTTACAGAAAAAAACCCTGTCCCCTCAATCAGGGTGACATTTAAACTGATAAAAAAAAAACCTGTCCCCCAATCAGGGTGACATTTAAAGGACATGTGGTCTACATGACCTTGATTAATTAACAACTGATAAAAAAAAAAACTTTTAACATTGATGATGATAAAGAGCTCAAAATGTAGACCTTAAGTGTATACATAGATGAAAAAAAAAGAGCCAAGAAACCCCATTAAATAATTTTTTTTAAATTGGTTTAAATGAAGAAAGCAAAAATAAAAAAATAAAAAAAGTTATAATATAAATAATAATAGTAATAATAATAATTATCAACTAAATATAAAAAGGGTCCTATGAAAATTGTATCACTTTAGTCGCAAACCAGACTAAGCAACCCTTGCACACACACCCACACACAAAAAGGAATCCAGCACAATATGTTCAATTTAAGTACGAAATACTGATACAGTACTAATTAAAATGATCATAGTTTTACCTCACACAGAATGCTGCCAGCTCCATGTTACCCAGCTCCAGCACCAGCTGACCCTGAAGAGTTCACAAACAAATGTAATTTCTCAACCTAACTACTGTTATCTCATTAAATGGGTGTTTTCATATTGGCCTTGTTATAGGTCTAAGGACCAATTTTTAGTCAACAGTTCAACCTTGATTCTTAGTTTAAACTGTGTCCACATGTGTTAAAAGAATGGGTTGAACTGTAGATCATGGCTGAACCATCAACGAGAAGCTGGGCCTAAATGTATGTCAATTACATGTTTATAAATTTGTTGCACTAAAATTAAAACTTATTCTTCTTATTGTTTTTTTACTATCTATTTCATGTTATAAAATGTTTTTCGATCTTGTAATAGTCTTTTTCACCTATTACACAAAAATATTTTATTCAATTTAATATACTTTTTGTTTATAATCTAATAGTTGCAGTTTATCAATGTGCTGAGGTATCTTTAAACAAATGTTTTCTCTCCACCTTCTGCTTCAATAGGCTAGTCCACTGGACTGGTCATTATAGTTACCAGCTATTTGAATGATTTATTGTCACGTGACATCTGTTTTCAGAAACCAGGAGGTGAACCTGCAATTTGATGACTGGCTGGATGGGATTGAGAAGACTGTGCAGAACAGTATAAAAGAAGCTCATGATAAAGAATCAGAAGGTAAGAGAAAATATGGTGCATTCACCATTTACTTGCAGAAAGAATAAAGCATAGCAAAAGTAATTTGAAGCCAAAGAAATAAAATTGTTTCATTTGGCTGTAAGGGTTTGAAATTTCCAAGGGCGAATTTTACAACAAATGTTTTTTTTTAATTTAATTAAAACAAAATCAGTTTCTATGATATTATTTTTTTTAAATTAAATTTTACTTTTTTAATAATAAACTATTGATAAAGCAAAATAATAAGACATTTTCCATTTTATTTTTATTTTTGGTGAGTGTGAGATTCATATAAACTGATAGTAGTTGTGTATCATTGCATAGTGTGATGCCTCAAAGTACTTTGCTGTGTTTCCTAAACATTAAGTAACTTGATCTAGTTTGTGTTCTCCGGAACTGTAGGACAGATTGCTAACATTGAGGAAAATGGCATTAGAGTAAGATGATTTACTCATTTGAGTAAAGATTTCTTTGTGGCATACTTTTTAACTTTATTTTAAAATGTGTGTATATATATATATATATTCCCCAAAGATGTTCTCAGTTAGGAAATTGTTTGTTTTTTATCCTTCACACTTCATTTTCATGAAGGAGGTTAAATTTTATGACGACTAATTTGATTATGTGGCAGTTATGCTTGAAATGCAGTTTTAAATTTGTGTGCTTTTGTAATTCACATATAAATAGAGAGATCAGTTACTTGTTTATGAAACCAAATAACCAAAATTTAAGTAAGCCATATTTGGACTCTTGCATTCAGTATTTGAGTGTTGTTTTTAAAATTATTAATATATATGTGGGTGGGTTTTTTTTGCTATTCATTATGGTCTTGTTAATAAAAAAGAGGTTATTTTCATTGTTGCACTAACACAAATATGAAGGAGTTCAGGTGGAATAACAAAAGGATTCAATACTAAGCAAGGAAATGTTGATAATTATAACAAATGGACTAGTTGTTTGTAATGTTTTGCAGAAGAATTCGCACTGTTTCAACCATGCCCCATTTCCACAATAACACGAATGATGGCTGAAAGTGTGGCCAAAAATTTCCAGCTTCTGTGGGAGTATGTGTACGATGATGCAAGGTTTGTTTTAATCACAGAAATTATTTCTTTCACTTGTTGAGCAGGTTATATTAATGTATACACTTTATACTATGTAATACCTTAATGTGTGATCATTTTAGTCTTAACCTTTGGTTAAAGTATCTGGTAGACCATTTGAGCCTCAACAACTGGTGTTTATTTGTTTGTGTCGGGGTAGGGGGGTGTCTTTAAACAAATATCCAATGAATCTATCAGTTTTTAGACCATAGCTGAATTGTATCAACAAATCAAGTCTCACATTTATCAAATACAAACAAGAATTGGTTTCAGGTTGATGTTTTGGTGAATTATTTAATAGCAAATAATGTAGTGAAATATACACTGAGAATGTAAGAATCAGTTTTAAAATATGAAGTATTATCCTTCCATTTTCATGTTCTGATCAAAAGAATGCATATGTAATTACGATAATAAGATTTAAAATCTATATAATTAGTTGTTTATTTTTTTAGCAATACCAATAGTCTGTTGTTTCTTTTCAGTGGTCACTTTTCAGAAGGAATGCGAGAAATGCTGAAAAAATTTGCCAGGGATGTGTATGCAGTGAGTATAAACAAATTTTGTCACGTTGCTGGATATCACAAAATGATTTTATTTACAACAGGGGCGTTGGAGCCGGAGGGGTCTGGGGTGGCTGCAGCTCCCCCAATATTTTAAAATTTTAATGTTATTGTGTTTTTTTGGTAAAGTCAGTTGCTTCTTAGTATTAGCAGCCCCGCCAATATGAATTTCGTTCCAACGCCACTATATAATGAGTAAGATTCTTGTCTGATTTTAAGATTAATGATGCTAAATTAAAATTAATTTTGTATCGAAATCGGTAACATTTAAATTTATTCCTTTTGTTTAAGTTCTGATTCAGTGGTTTATGATTGACCAATATATAAAAAGGATTTTCTATTATTTCTTGGAAATTAATATAAAAGAATATTTACTGATTGTTAAAAAAGAATAACATTTATAAGCAAAGAAAGTTTCTAGGACGTGTTTTACAATTACCAGGTGTTTGATGCTTAATAACAGATGATTACCTTTTTATCTTCTCTTAATAGAAAAAGGTCACTATTTAGATTGGCACTTACTTTCAGATAGCTTAAAATGATTGTACAACTCTACACTTGTCATTTATGCTGATTCAGAGAAAATATAAAATGTACATTTGATTGATAGTTTTTAATTTATCCATGATTTGTACTTTCAGTTTGGTCTGTCTGTAGAACCAGATGATGAAAATCCACGGGTGTCTATTTTAGCTTGGACTACATGTGCATTTACAATCCAAGCAATTGGTAAGTTATTGAGTCATATATTTAAAATTGCATTTATCTGTCAGAAAAGGAGCATTGTGTTAAAGATTCTTTTTAATTAATTGTTCTTACAAATTTGTTGTGACCCACATAGTCAGTGTTCATTTTTTTTATGTTGTGTATTAAATGTTTAAAACATTCTTTTAAGCATATACACTTGAGAATGTATGGTAGTTTGTTTTATTTAACGATGCCTCTAGAGCACATTGATTTTTATCTTATCATCGGCTATTGGACATCAGTTGAGAATGTATGATGATTATTTGTTACACTGTCATAGAAATTATGGAGATGTGGGACAATATAAATTGTAAAAGCATCATGAGGTTTAAATGGCTTTTTATGTACCCTCTGTGTATTCTTTTACCCCGAGCAGAAGGCTGGGGGTAAAAGAACTCACAGTTTGTGTATAAAAGCCATTTACCCTGAGAGATGATTCTACAACAAATTTATCTTGTCTACATGTTAAACTATATAGTTAATTAATCAAAGTAATGCTAGAGAATAACAATTTATTAACAAATCCATACCATGTAGACACAAAAGAAGTCACTTGACAGCGACAAAATATTTCCATCCATAAAGCAATTTTTAACTTTAAGTGTTTGTAACAAAAAATTGTCTGAAGCATATGTCAATTAAAACCCAATTTTTTTAAACCAATTTTGTTTTTAATATTATTGGGGTGGCAGTAAATTGTTGAAAATTATAGATGGGGTATAAGAAAAATTAGCTCCACCCACCAGGGTTTAAGGGTTTTGTCCAACAGCAAACAACCAATGGGATTAAAGAATTTTACATTGAGCCAAAATAAATATTTTTATTTTTAATATTGGTAAGGGAATCCAAGCTTACAATTATATGTTAATTAGGAAAAAACTGAAACTGGAAGTTGGTTGAGATTCAAATCATTTGGATCCACCTGTTTAGACCTTCACATATATAATTATATATATATATAATTGAGTAGTAGCAGGCCCGTACGCAGGATTTTCTTTAGGGGGGTTTGTGAAGGCCCGAATGTTTTATTTTCATTTTTAACGTTATTCTTGTAAATTAGCGTCAATCCAAATTTGCATTTACAGACCTCGACAGATTTAGGGGTGTGAGTGCACACCCTTTGCACTCCCCCCCCCCTCATACAGGACTGATTAGTATAACATAGTTATAATAGTTTAACCATTCCACCTTTCATTAAAAATTAACATTGTTTCTCAACTCCATTCCTTTTATAAATCTACTGTTTGTGTTATTTGAGCTAGCCAGTACTCGGCATTAGATTTCATAGGAAACATTCATTTTCACAGTGGTTATGTAACTTTTATTTTAAACCTAAAGACAGTTACTTGAAATGTGATTTTATATTCATCTGCAATCATAATTCATATTTAAACTAATCAATAGGCTGTCTGGTTCAAATTCACATCACTGGAATTATATATTGTCCAATTTAGAATTTTTATGTCCTGCATTGCCTTCTGATTTTATGTATTTTGCTAGATATATTTTCCTTTAAAAAATAAAACAAGCTTTGTCAAAGTAGTAAATGTTGTGTTAATCCCAATAAAGAATAGAGAGTTTGTTTTTTGTGATATGTAATGACTTTATTTTCAGAACAAACACGAGGTTAAAGTTGGTCAGTGTCTGGATCTGTCTCATATGTAATGTTTGTTTTTATGATAACTGATGTTTGTTTTAGAACAAAACCTTCGAGGTGAAGGCAAGTCACTGTTTGGATCTATCCCGACTCGTCAGTCTGATCTGATTGGTTCACTGGTGAGGTTTGCCGCTGTCTGTAGTCAAGTGATGAACCCAGACACTGTCAAACAGCACTGTGTTCACTTGCTGTCAGGTAGGCTGTCAGTACTAACAATTGTCAACATTTATGTATTCATATAGAGAGTGTTTATTTTCACATTCACCCTCTGCTCTCTGACCACCCCACCCTCACTTTAAATTAAAACACAGTTCGGACATATATCTTAAAATGTCTATAAGGAATGTTTACCTTTTTGTTTTTTAATGAAACTCAGTGTATCCATAGCCAAACATCCATAAATCCACTGGCATAGCTATGAAGGGGACAAGGGTGCTTTTCCAAACCCATTCACAGGGGTTTTTTTTTGGTTTAATTTTGCTGATTACTATAATTATAAATAATAATTTTTTTAATTTTGTCCCTTTCCTATTTGTAGTTATAAAATGTTTTTATAAATGGATTTGCTTCAAGTTCCTGGCTATGCTAGTGGCTAAAACTTTTGCCAGCTACGTTTTCCTCTAAAAAAATTAAAATAATTCTTGACCTGTTATAAAAAAAAATGATGATTTCATATCCTGCTATGTGACACAGGTTTCTTCTCTTCTGATCCTGTTCATGTGATATTTGTTTTGTAATTTCAGCTCTTATACCAAGCGACTTGGAGAAGTTAAAGAAGGAATCTCCATGCTTGCTGGATCTCGATATGTTCCACTTCCTTGTGATACTGACAATGACACTGCCATCACTATATGTTGAGTTGCAGCAGTCGACGCTGTCAAGTCTGCCCACTGGTGATCTCAATGACCAGCATGCCTTGCAACTTGTGCTTACTGCCCATCTCGTTCAGATTCTGCTGACATACAACTATGAAACACAAGGTGATCTTGTTAATGTGGGGAAGCTTGCTTCATTGTTTTTTAAAATATATATATCCTGGATCACAGAAACAAACATTATGGAATCACAGAAATAACTGATTCTCTACATTTCCTAAATTGTAGGTAGGGGGAGCAGAATCACAGATGTGTAAGCTGTGTTGGCAGTTCCAGTTTTATTCATTTTGTAGAATATTTTTCACTCAGTTCCATAAGTCCATATTCATTTTGATTCACAATGTAATCTGAAATTGCTCCTTTTTGTTCAATGTTAGAAACCATCTTTCATTATTGTTTTTGTTTTAATAAAAACATTATTATTATTTAATCATTTGACCAGTGGACTATGTCACTAAATTCATGACCATTTGTTTGTCGGTAAAAGCAATTAGCTGCATTTTCTGTATGTAGCAATATTTCTTTAGGGGTAATTTGAGTTTTTAACAAGAAAAGGGAAAAAACCTTTGAAGATTTCTTCGGTAGTTTGTTTATGTATTATCATTATATTCTTTTTTACAAGTCCTGTTTATTAAGTGGATTGTCTGCCTTTAACTTGTTTTATGATACTGTTTCCGTTACTGCAGATTCCATGGATGTTGAAGATGATTGTGAGGGTGAAGTTCTGCTGAAAGTATTTATTGAACTTCGTGGAGCAGCTGGGTAAGAAATTTGTTGAGCACTTATTTGATGCCTGTTCATCATCCGCACATTTGCATAGTCAGGCTTGCATTTGTAAATTAACATTTCATCACATGAATAAGATAATGCTGCAAGTGACAATCATGGGTGAATGCAGCAGTTTGAAAAAGGTGGGGATACAACATTAGTGTCTGTCCAAAAAATGGAGTTCACACTGGTGGATGTCATCATACATTAAAAGAAAATGTGATATCTGTCTCCCTTTCATTGACATAAGACAGTGTCACTTACATCCTTATCTTAATCACATGGCAATTAATTGTTTGGCAGTGGATCTCCTAGAACTTACCTTGCATTTAATTATTATTGGTGAGTCGCACTTGTTTGTTGGGTTTCTGGGGAGTTTGTTGGGGTTTTGTAGATATGAATAATAACACAATTTTATTAAAATAATCTTAAATATAAATGCAAATGTAATTTAGTTGTAGTTACTTTTTATTTTCTAAAAGGTTCTTAAATAAACACTTAAATACAACTGAATTTATCTCTGTTTTGTTGCTTCTGTTCAAAACCTACTGGAATTATTAAGTTTTAATGTGGATTGGGAATTGACACAGTATATGGATCAGTTGTTTTTATCTCATAAAACATTATAATTAAATGATAAGATAATAATAAAGTTTTTTAGTCAAACTGACATAAAATTATAGGTTTGAACAAATATGTATATATCTTTAGACTGGTTCCAGAAAAGTTGCCATCACCATATCAGTTGTCACAGTATTTACGATCAGCTGTAATGCCGTTCCTTCGATGTGCAGCTATTTTGTATTTTCACATCACTGGAGTGAACCCACCAGATGAACTTCATGGTAAGATGAATCATTATATTCATTATTTCATTCAGTTGAAACGAATGGCATTCTGGGGTCATGTTCATTAAGGAACTGAAGTTGGAATTAGACTTGCGTCAGATTTTTAAAAATTACTTTCTTTGATTTTTTAAATTTAAGTTCCATCAAAAAACAAACACCATATTTAAGACTATTGATAAATATGGTTTTACCTTTTTGGTAGTCTGCTAGTAACATTGTCTAATCAGTTGGTTTATTTAATTCTATTTCTCTTTGAAAAGTTGTTTATGTCTTTCTGAAAGGTCATCAGTAATATATAATTCAAGGTAGGATTCATTAAAAATTGAATATTTTCAATTGTGACCACAGATCATTTCTGCACTATGGAGTATGAAGTGCTGTGCCGTTACTTGTCTCTACCTCTCCGCATGTCTGAGCAGTTCGAGTTGCAGGGAGAGATCACCACTACACTCATCAAGAGGTTTGTGACAGTAATTTGTTAACTATCAACAGTTTGGTGTTTGTCTGTATACAAATCCTGTTTATGATTAATATTAAAACATGATCAGTCAGTGTGCTGTGACTGTTTGAGTGATAACTTGAAGAATAAGCAGATTAATACTTTATTATTGAAATTAACCCTTTGGGAACAGGATCTGGCTTTGTTGGTAGAGTAATCATGAAAAGTGCATATAAAAGATCCCTTCCTGCTAAATGAAAAATCTAGCAAGTTTCCTCTGAAGACTGCATGTCAGAATTACAAAATGTTTGACATCCAGTAGCTAATGATTAATAACTGAGTGGGGTCATTTAAAAACAGTCTTAACTGTATTCTTACTTTTTGGCATCATTTAGACTGGAGGTTGAGTTAATGATGCACTTGATCATTTCTGTGACTACCAAACTTTGTGTAGTACTCAGTACATAACAATAAAATAAACCTTGTCAAGGACCACTAATCCAAAGGGTGAAGTGTAGTCTCGTTTGGGGCATTTTACTTTTTCAAGGAAACATTTATTTTTAGCTTACCATAATAAATATTTGAATTGCTATGCTTAAAGTGAGTAAATTAAGTTAAATTTCATTGAATTTTAATGAGTAAATTTGGTTAAATATCACTGAATTTTTCATTTTAGTTGGTGTTCAAGCAAGTTAATAAAGGACCGGTTGTCGGCAAACAGCGAACAAATAATGCGATATCCAATAGTGAAAAATGACCTGGTGCCATTGCCAGCAGACTACAGTGAATTGATAAACAAAGTGTCTACATTCACGTGAGTGCAGTCAATGTAATACTAGCTTCAACCATTAGCTTTCAAAAATAGACTTGTTTTGCAAAGAGATGTTTTTATTTTATTTCAAAATTATAAGATTGTAGTTGACACTTTGAACTTAACAGAATTGGTATTTTTCTTGTTATTATAGGATATCTCTATTAGCACATCAGAGAGGTGATATTCAAATTAAAACAGTGTCTTGACATAAGCAGTGGCTCAAGCTATTTGTAGACAATACTGTGGTGACCTGCACTCATGTAGTTGCAGATCCAGAGGAGGGAACCCGGGGGTTTGGACCCCCTTTTCTCGTTTGATTTTTTTACATTTTCTGAATGGAAAGACATGAAAATTAACCATTTTCCCCCCAGCCCTATTCACCCATCATATTTGGATGCCCCCCTCCCCACCCTTGCCCTTACAGGAATCCTGCATATGCACCTGTCACGAATCACAATAAAAAACCTGGTCATGTTTTAACTTGGAGTGTTGTTTGACATTGAGAATAACAACTAATGGAATAGTTTAACATCTGTTTGCAGTTGTCCGAAGTCTAAAGAAAGTGATGACAGTCGGGCTCCCACGATGTGCCTGGTTTGTGGATGTATGCTGTGTTCACAGAGTTATTGTTGTCAGAAAGATCTTGACGGTACCTCGGTGGGAGCAGCTACAGAACACGCATACTTCTGTGGGGCAGGCACTGGCGTTTTTCTCAGGTGAGACTTAATTACGTTATGTACAGGGCTTCTAGAATTTGATTTAAATCCACTAGCCATGGGATCAGTGATTTTCAAAATTCACTAGCCCGACTTAAAAATTCACTAGCCCTACCTCC
>JAULBS010034066.1:0-10199 GCA_032355785.1 Symmetromphalus regularis
ATTAAAATAAAAACACGTCATATTATTAGTTTATTAAATTTGTTCTATTAACTTGACGAATACATGTTATCTTTTTTCTTCTTCTTCGTCTTCTTCTTTTCATAAGGTGGTTTACTTTGAGAACTTGAAGACTGCGGAGGTTTGGAACCAGAAAACAGTGCGCCGGTGAAAGAACACTTTAAATCCTTGCACTCTTTTGTTTTATCAGAGTTTTGAGTTGCAAAGGAAAGTAATTGCCCTGCATATAAACTTTATAGCACGATGTAATAAATAGATTATAAAACTCGATCCCGTATGATACCGAATATATTACAACTAATGTGTTTTAAATCGTACATCACTCGCTTTCACTCATATTTGGTATCACGCGGGATCTTGTTATGTAATCTCTATGTATGTAATCTCTATGTATGTATTTAGGTATTTAATATCACATATTTATTTCAGGATATAGAAGATCCTGATGAAGCTAGAGATGAGGACAGTGGGTTTGATGGGTGACAGTGATTGATGTCACAGTTCCAGGACAAACTCAACAATGCACAAGACATGCTGGTCATAGTCTCTAATATGTGTTCAACAGACATTGCGTAATTTTTATGCGAGTTCGGAAGTCTGGTACTCATTTAAATCAAGTACAAGACTCTCCACTTCTATTAGATACAATCCCAGTGCAGTGGTTGAACTTCAGTGTTTGGGGGACACAGCAATTATTGCCTTGGATTCCTTGGAATCAAGAGGGCACGAAGTCAATTATGAGGACCTATCAGGGACACAACAACAAATGTGCGTTTCCTAAGGTACAAGTGGGAAAAAAGGGCACTGCAAAATTTGCATTCGTTAGAAGTGAAATAGAGAGGGCATTGCAACAAAGGGACAGGGAGGCATGGTGAAATTCGACCCCTGCCAGAGGTCTCCAACTATTTACCTATTTTATCTGTGGCCGATATGATTCAGTGGATTGGTGTGGTTCTCAAGATGTGCGTCTATATGGCACTTTTAATTTTTCACTTCCAAAACTGCACTGCATGAGGAGGATCTGCCTGTTTATTATAACTAGGATTTAGTCAGTGAAAGGAAATAACAGTTTCAGAATAAAAATAGTTGTATTATTGCTTGTTGTAGAACATCAAAGTCTAGTTGTCAAAATATCCTCAAATACAAACTGTTTGTATTGACTGAAATTTAAATAAAAACAAGCAAAGAAATATTTTTGAATTCTTTTTTGTGATGCATATTTTCACATTTACAGTTTACATGCAGTAGTTATTATTTCCATAGTTAACAGATTTACTACTGATGAATTTTTTAGCAACATCATTCTCTGTGCCGAGCTTTTTTTTTGAATTTGTCAAAAAATAGGGAGTTACACAATTGTATGTCACTCACCCTTTCCTGTTAAGTTTTCAGAGTCGTCGTTGCTTTCTTCCATATAATCGTTATCTGAATTGGAGTTCATTATTAGTACCATGGTTTAAGATTTCCTAAACAGTCACACAGGTGTTTCATGCAAACGTGTTTATTTTTTTAAGATTTTTTAAATAACTAACCGTAAAAGCTGACTGGAAGGACATCCTTTTATACTACTACACTGAGCAATCATCTTTTGGGTAGCTTTAATCATATCTAAACAATCTCATATCAGTAGAGGTCTCAAAATGTATATATATATATGTGTATGGAAAGTTGTTTGTGACGTAAATATACATTGCCCACAGTTAATCAGTTAACAACATAGTTATTCAACCAATGATATAATCTGTCTGGAAGATCCATTCAATCAACTAATCAAATTAACTGTTCTGGTCTGAAAGAACTTTAGGACTTGTTGAACCAATCAAATGACTGTCCTGATTTGGAAGAATCACTAACCCACAACAAACCATTCTGGTTTTTGACTATTACAGCTAAATATAGAGTTTAGAACAACAATGCATAACATTTCTTAGACATTTTATTCAGAGAATACATCACTTTAAAACAAATTATATTATGAAAAATTTAAAATATATCATTGACAAATAAATAAACAAATTCTAAATCAGCAGTATATTTTCTATCACAGAAGAGTGGATGGTACAAACCAAATGCATTAATTTTATTATTTTTAAAAATGCTCTGGGACAACACATTTAGTCCAGGCTCTGTATAGGGTTTTTTATGCATAAAAACACTATTCAATTTTGATTTGTTTGGGAAAAAATATTTCACTTTACCCCCTTATTTCCATTGCTTGCAATTGTGGAATACGTTCAGCTATAAATGCCTGCTTTTGCCAGAGCAAGTTAAATTTTCATTAAATAAACTATAAAATTATTATGAATTACATTTTAATATTGAACTTTCTAGAGAGGTAGTTTTTCATAAAAAATTCATAACATTATGAATGAAATAAGAGTTGGCTACCATCCTGTTTTCAAAAACAAATAGTCGACTATCAATGGACGGAGTAAACAAAACACTTTGTTCACATATATGATCTATTTCTTCAGTAACTAATTAAATGGTTATGTACATGTATTTGAATACATTGCTGAATATGGTTGCTTTTTAATGTCATAATTAACAACATATACTTCAAAGAAAGCTGTATCATAATGTATACAAACTTTGCTGACAATTAAATATAGTCCTATTTTCAGTTCATATTTGCCATACAATATTTTCTTGAGCACATCAACCAAGAACAAAAATATGTACAGACAATAAAGAAATATACAGTTGTTTGAGCAGCTTATCGCCACATTGCACTTTAATAATTTTGTGCTCTTTGAAACAAAATTAATTTGACATCCCTCCAATAAGGCCAGAATTTTTTTATTATTCGTTTCATGAACCCACCGACCCTACATTTTGCTAAATTAAAATAAAATTAAAAGAGAAAATCCACACTTATTTTATTTCTACTGACTGTCCTGAAGACTAGAAAAGAAATAACCTGCACCATTGTTTAAGCAAATTTTTTTAATTCAGTACGTAAATACAGAAGATTGCAGGTATATGACCAGTTAAATGAGTAAAATTAATTTTATACTTACGTTATCACTATATCTACCAAATTTTATTTTTCTTGCCCAAGACATTTTATAAAAAAAATTCTTCCCTCCTGCCCTATTTTTTGGGGGGGGGACTATGTTAGAGAAACTAAAAATAAAAAAGCTCTGGCCTAATTTTTTGTATATATCTTTATTCCTCTATATATTTCTGGCAACATATATCCTATCACTTGGGAAGCAGCACTTTTTGTCCTTTAGAATCTGACCACGCTTTCAGCAGTTCATCTTGTTTAGTCAGCTGTGTTTCATATCTAGCAATTAACTCATTCAGTTCTTTTATTATTTTGTCTTTGCCCACTGCAGCAGAATGTATCTTTTCCAACCTGTTGTTTAGCTCAACACAGTTTGAACAATGACCCTACATTAAAATAAAAAGAGTTAGAGTTAAAAAGAATGTTAAAAATCCATGTTTCTTATAGTATAAGTTATACGGTCCATATCTGATCATGTTGTGAATCAAGTTAATTTGGAACAGAAAGGTTCGATATTAAAGCTACGGATCCAAATTAAAGGAAAGTGTTGTTTGTTAACACCCACTACATTGTTTATTCAGCATCAATTAGGACTAATTTTTGTTTCAAAATATTTCAAGGTGTAATGGATTAAATGAACATGGTAGCACATTTCATAAGTTGATTATGGAGCATTAAATGTGAAAGTGGGGTAGGAAAAAATAAAAACTGGTGTATGGGGCCTGAGGTTGTGCTAGAGTAGTTTTTCCCAGTGGGTGGTACTGCCCCGGTGGGGGGCAGCGGAAGGAAAAAGGTGGCAATAGGGAGGTGGCAGGATGGTATCAGAATCGAGTAATTTGTTTACTTAATAATAAGAAAGAGGTGTGTCTTTATATGTGAGGGTATGGGGGAGTGGGGACACTAGGGACGTGGTCTGGGAGTCACAGGGGCACAGGCCAAAAAGGTTTGGGAAGCACTATACAAGAGAATATTTTGAGGATACGCTTGTATAAAATTGGTGGATGTTAAACTCTTGAGATGCTAAAGGCATATGTTTTGAATCTCTTTATTTTGGAGGCCTTAAAATATATTACTGGAAATTACTTTTTAGTTTTATTTCAAAGGAATAATTGATTTTGATTTTCAAAAAATTAATTCTGATATTTATTTTCATGTATCTCATGATTTCAGTTATTTGGTTGATTATTAACCTTTAGAATACTGAATTTCTTTTTTAAAAGAGTTACTTCCCCCAATACTGGAATAATTTTCTCCCATAATGCTTTTAAGTACACAGGAAATACAATTTTAAAGGGTGAGTTCGACTGTCAAGTAATATCGCCTTCAGCATTCAAGAATTTGCACGATGTTGTCGAGAAAAATCGCCTGCAGTATTCAGAAGGTTAAACAAATGTTCGTGTAAAATTTAATTTTGCACATTTTTTTCAGATATGAAAATAAATTTCATTTACATTACTTTTGGGAATAACAAATATTGTGACCTTGAGTAGTGTAGTGTTGTTATCCAAATGGCAGAAACCCAAGGTTTGAGGAAATGGGGTAGGGGGGGAATGAAGATCAGTCAATGCTTCTGTGTTTATTATGTTTCCATCCACTGATACCAACCTGTTTGGATTTTGTGTGAGACTTTAGTTTTATTCTAAGCATGTCGGACTCATCCTGAAGTCGGGATAATTCTTTTGTTAATTCTTCCAGCTGCTGTTGTCTTTCCCTGAAAAAACAAAGTGCACAATTTATTTAGAAATTCTCTTACGAAAAGTTTCATTTGTTTAACAACACCTATTGCTGATTCAGTGGTTTTTAGATGTCAGGTATACCTTCTGGGTTGTTGTTAAACAATTTGTTATTCCCCATTGCCAACACTTATTTATGAGTATCAACATAGCTGGCATCTTTAACTGACTAGTCTAGCAATGGGTCTCCAGTAGCAGATTCAGAGATCTGAACCCCCTCTTTTCTCATATTTACATATTTTTTTATATATATATTTTCCGAGTGGAAGGATGTGAAAATTAACCATTTTTCCCCAGTCCTGTTTACCTATCACATTTTGACCTCCCCGTTCAGAAATCCTGCATCCGTGCCTACTCTCCTATGAGTATGTTAATAGTTGTAACTTTAGGTACACTTACATCTACAAGCATACTGGTAGTCAGTAGTCAACATGTTAAAAAGCAACAAATTAAAAAAATTTGACACTTCCGACTCTACTAATTAAAAATATGTCAGATTAACTTTTTATCAGGTATTTTAATAACTTTTTTTTTTCTTTACTTTTTTAATTAACAATTATTTATACAACGTGCCTGCAGTAAAATCATATTAAGCAAAAGTTATATTAGAAAATCTTTGACATATTTGAATTGGTTTACTTTCTTTTTTTCTTTCTTTTTTGTAGCCCCATAACTGGATGGATTCTATATTTACCAAGAATTTCCCTTTAAAGCGTCGGCCATTTGTAGTTTGAGTCTGCCAAGCTTCTCATCTCTCACTGTTATTTCTTTATCTTTACTCGCAATAGTTTCATTCAACTTTATTATCTGAAAGGTGAAATATGTCTTAACTTGTTAAACAACACCACTTATGAATCCTTATGAGTTTTTTAATTACATGATTTAAAAATCATGAAAGTGAAATACAGAAAAACATTCAGTTTTTGATGCATTGGTTTTTATCTTCAACATTGTTTAATATAAGAATTCTTTTAAATTCCAAAGCTATTAACATTATTAAAAAACAATCTAGACTGTACAATGAATGGATGATTTATTTTCCTCCTTCCAACCATTATTTAAAACATTTTTGATTAAAAAAAAAGATACATAAACCAAATAATAATAAATACCATAGTATGTATCAATAAATTACTGTAAAAACTAAATTATTTCAAGTCTATCATGAATGTTATGTACAACCTGTATTGAGTCCCCAGTCAATTTACAAAATGTGGTTTCTTTAAGATAGATTGTATTGTGCTAAATTAAGTGATGTAATTTTGATAGTGTAAAAAGCCTCAGGGGCAATCTAGAATATTAGCATGGAGTAAGCCTAACTGATTTATTTATTTAATGACCCTCCCCACCACCACAAAAGTAAACATTGGATATTAGGGGTGTCACTGCTTAACAATGAAGTCACATAACTAAACAAATATACATTTTGACCAAAATTGGGGGAGGGCTCCTTGGCCACTCTAAATCTGCACCTGAAACTGCTCTTTAAATGTGGCTACTTAATAGAGATGGCCACTTAGGTGTTTGACTGTAGCCTACTTCTACTTCATTCAGCAATCAAGTCTAAAGAACAGAAAATTTGCAATAGTTAAGCCAATTTATTTTTCATATAACCCATTTCCTTTTGCATAATCCATTACAAAATATGTTATGTGAACAGTACCAACAACTTATAACATAAATAAAGTTAAGCAAAAACAAGACTTGGTACTCTTGAGAAAAATGAATTTTAAATTTAAAAGTGTCATGTAAAATCAGAACACTTTAATTTATAATTCACATATTCTTTTTCATATAGGCTGCCCTCAGTATGCAAAATGACCTATTCAAGATCTTTAATTTCTGTGGTGATTCTAAGTGCCAAAATTGGCAAAATGAACATCTGCATTTTTTGCAGTCAGTCCTTGGTATGCACTGAGCAAATAAAACAATGATTCGTACAATTTTCAGAGGTTTGAGTAATTCCCTACTTTTCAATTTGCTTCCATTTGAAATGTGCAATGATAATACTATTATACAAAGTTGAATTTACGATACCTCATTTCTTAACTGCTCTAATTCTTTTGAATGCTCCTCCTTTAACAGCTGTATGACAGACTTGATATTATCAAGCTCCTTGTTAGAAGAATCAAGTATTAACTTGGTCTCCTCGTGGCTGTCCATCTCTGACTGAAGAACATCCTTGTGATGTGCCTCCTGAAACATATTTCAATTTTTAAAATGTTTTTTCTTATATTCTTTTAACAGCGGTCTAAAATTCCAATTGTTTTATTTCACGACACCTCTAGAGCACATTGATTTTTATCTTATCATCGGCTATTGGATGTCAATCATATGGACATTCTGACATATGTTTAAAGGAAACCCACTGCCAACACATAGGCTACTCTTTCCAATAAATAGCAAGGGGTCTTTTATATGCACTGTCCAACAGACAGGATAGCACATACCATAGCCTTTGATGAATCAGATGGAGTGGGATGTAGCTCAAATGGTAGTGTGTCGATCCTTCTCAGTGGACAAACGTTACTTTGATGAATCAGTTGTGGACCACTGGTTGGAACAGATAATAGCCCAAACTGCAAATGGGTCCACAGAGAAGGATTGATCTGACGACCAACAGCTTCACAGGTGGACATGCTACCATTTGAGTAAAACAAGTAACTAAGTTAAATGCATAGACAGTGGTGCAGAAAGTACTTGCCCGCTCGCCAAATGCGAGTAAATATTCTGATGGACAATCTGTATTTTTCTAATTAACTATAATTTTTCCTTTATAAGACATGCCAGAATACAAAATAATTTAAACAAAGGATTCAGAATGAAGACGAAATTCACAAAAATTTGTGTACAGTATCAAAGTATTTTTGTTAATCAAAGACTCAGCTATCTTATTTTACGTATCTGTCCAGTTGCCAAATAATACTTGTAGTTTCCATGCTGTACCAAATGTCAGTTGTTTTTGGATCAAAAACTATGCATGGTTCTTCTTTCAAAACCATTTGTTAATGTGGCGATATTTGGACAGTGTTTGAAACCCACTGCAGAAAAAATAGGAACAGACAAAGGAAAGAAAGAAAAGGACAGACAGTATGAAAAAGAAAAACCACAGTGTGTGGAAAGACAGTTGGCTAAACACAGAGTTGGAAGAAAAGATATCATGGTTAATACTAGTATACGATTCCTAAAAAATTCCATGTTCTGTAGGGATTGCAGAGAAAACAAAATAGAAAAAATTAAGGATAAACCTTTTGTTGTTGGAACCTCAATATTCAAGCTGCAAAGCATAAAAGCTCATGAAACATCAGATAATTATGCATTTGCTCTGCTATTAAAAATTATATATTGTTCTTTAAACTGGTGGACTAGTAAAATTTAGTTGGTTCAGGTCCGGCAGACTAGTGAAAAATTCTCCATTTCTGCATACACCAGGTTGCAACTTAAATATAACACTGTCTATTTACCAAACATACCGGTAAGAGAAATCCATCAAAATTATTTTTATAACTCCTGATAATAAATTGTTTAGCATCATGAAATTAATGTGATATGGCATAATTACACTAAAATATGTTTTCTCATTAATGCCGTTTTAAAACCAAAAGGCTACTGTGGCTAAATTTAAAATTAATTATTGCTTCCGTTTTTTGCATTAATTTTTTATTCAAATTAATTTCATGATTTTGAGTATTTTGGGTTTTAAAGGAACAATAATAAATCACAACTTTATTTATTTTTAAAATTAAGATTACGGTGGGGCAAGGGAGAAATATATTGGGCAAGTAAAGTATTTGGCACATGCCCTATGGAAAGTTACATTTAAACACACTTTCAACTGGTTCATTTAGTTTTTTGTTTTTTAATCTCACACTATATAGATATATTTGGAAAAATGTGAAGCCAGTTTTAATATCTCACAAAACAAATCTAATATTTTCAAAAGATTTAAAAATATATGAATACAAGAAATTCTTTATTTTTTATTTCCAAAAACATTAATTACGGTTTTCTCTATAATGGCTTAAATTAAAGTTACCCAAAACAATTTTTTTTTTAAATATGAAAACATAATATGTTCAACAATTTTTATTCATCCCCTAAAATTGCCCACTACAATCAGCAATGCCATAGAGATTGCTGCAGTTTTTCATTCTCCATGACCCTTTTTTTGCTGGGGACTAAATTCTTGTTAAGGTGTATTTTTTCTTATTAAAAATAAAGTACATTTTATGTTATTGACAATATTTCTCCACAGCATTTAATTTGCCGTGGACATTTTCTTAATTGCAGGAGTTGTATTATTCAACTACTCATTTCGAAATTCATAGCTGTAAAAGCTACCGTATTATATTACTGTCACAAAAATATAAATATATTATTCAGTATATTCATTGCAGTGCCATAGAAAAATGATTTACCAATGGCAATTAAATGTAGTCATAAATATTTCTGAAATTAAAGGGCTAACAATATGTATGTCAAATTGAAATACTTCTCTTTTTTATAAGGAAATTCATAAGCAATATTTTTCTACATGTATATACTTGTATAAGATGAAAATAACTTGTTGCCTACAACTTATTATTATTAATAGCACACATAGCTTTTTACGGACTGTTTTCATTTCACAGAGTTCTATATATTATTATTATTATGTGGTTCATAAAGAAATGTTAAACAGAGCAACTCAGGTTGTGATATAATTAATACTAAATCAAAACTTCCTCATAGTATTATACTACAATTGTCTGACTGAACGAGTCAGTGAAAGGGCTTAAGAGACTTTCCACATGGCTACACCTGCTCTTAGTAGTTCCTCTATAATTATACTGCACCCAACAAAATAAAGCTCATTTACTGCTCATATGAACTTGTTACCTGAGATTTTATTTTTTCATCAAGCTCCACAATCATCCTGTCCTTGTCTTTTAGCTGTGCTCTCAGTTCTTCTATGAGCTTCTCCAAACCAGACACATGCAGTTTCAAACTTTTCTCCCTGGCCTAAAAATAAAATAAACAAAACAAAAAAGTGCTCTTGAAAGCAAATATTTAAAAAACAAATTTGTATGTTTTTATTTATTTATTATTTAACAACCCCTGCCCCATATCAAATGAAACATAGGCTACTGGGGATTTTTGTTTTATTAACTTCCAAATTCCATTCAACAGTTAGGTCTCAACAAACTCAGAAATTGTTACACACTCCACCTACTTTAAATCTTTTAAAATTATGCAATACTATTGTTATCCCTACACAAAAAGAACAAACTGTAATGACTAACTGTATCAACAGTGTATGGCTTTTCTAAAATTAGGGAGCGGGAAGTAGCTCAAATGGTAGCGTATCTGCCTGTGAATCGTTCGGTCGTCGGATCGATCCTTCTCAGTGGACCTCAGTTTGGGCTATTTTCCGTTCCAACCAGTGCTCCACAACTGGT
>JAULBS010034077.1:0-24180 GCA_032355785.1 Symmetromphalus regularis
AGTACACACAGTAGATGTCTATTCTACTAATGAAGACATCAGTACATGAAGATCTAGTTTCTAGTGGTTTCATTCAGTAGTACACACAGTAGATGTCTATTCTACTAATGAAGACATCAGTACATGAAGATCTAGTTTCTAGTGGTTTCATTCAGCAGTACACACAGTAGACGTCTATTCTACTAATGAAGACATCAGTACATAAGATCTAGTTTCTAGTGGTTTCATTCAGTAGTACACTCGTTCAATTTGAACTGTTTTCATTTGGTATTATATATCCATTTTGTTTTGATTTGATCTAGTACTCACTAAGGCATAATAAATTTCAATCTTTGAATTTAAAATTTATTTTTGTCAAATCTCCTACTGAAACCTACATAGGATATTAAATGAGCTACCATTTTTATCAAATTTATCTGGAGTAAAATAATTTTTCTTTGTCGTGAGCTTTAGTGACTGACAAAGGAAAATTATGTCACAAGGGACATAAATATCGTTGAGAATTTGATATTCTATTATTATGTAAAGACCAGACTTTTTTAATCTTAAAACTCAGAGACATTCATAAAATCCTTTTTACGTCCTTGATGCATGTGATAATTCAGATATTCATAACTAATTTAAAGTTAGTTATCATCTGATGTATTCATATCAGTTTCCTCCTCGATTTCTACTTGATGTACATTTGGCTGTGCATAACTAGTTTCATATCTGTCTTCGTGATGTACAGTTGGCTGGGTACTATCACTATTAACATCTGTTGGAGAGAAATGCCAGCAAGAATCATTCCTAAAAGATGACGTCATCTGAAAACACTTAGATGGGCGTTTCCCTATTTTCTGTCTTTGCACACAAGGAACTCTGGAATCACGACGAGCTCGGACATTTTGAAATTTTCTTTTCAGGCGTTTTTTCCATAACTCCTAAAAATAAAATTCATATTAATTAATATAATTTCATTATAGTTCTGGATGTTTTACAAAGATTTAAGCCATGATGGATTGACAGTTGTCTTTCAGCTTCGACCTGTTGTAAATAAAAATGAAATGAAATTATTATTGTAACTAAAATGTGAATGTTATCTGAATTCCAAATTGTAAAATACATTGTAAAGATGTAATCAGAAGAATTTGTTGTTAATCAATGATGTTTTAAAAATTTAGCAATTACTGACAAAGAATAGAATAAAAGCAAAAGAGATTTAAATGGGGAAATTATTATTTATCTTAATAGAAAATATCTCACAGCAATGTCTGCAGTATTTCCTCTTTCTGTTAGAGCTACAGAAGGAAACTTTTTCAGAAAGCTGTCCACAATCAGCGAGTACTGCATTGTTGATGGATAGCTGGAAAAGAACATGTAAATAGTATTAAATCACTTCTACCCAGATGTACCTATTAAAAGAAAGTGCTTGAGTTAATGAATGTCTTGATTAGCATATTTGAAAACTAATAATATTGTATTGATCATTATGAAATATTATACTTGTAAACCATTCAGTAAGTTGCAACAAGATGTTTGGTGACCTAAGGTACATGTTTGTAATCCAACACTATAAAACCAAAAACTATATATGTTTGATTGGCCAGCACCTTTTAATACAGATTTCAGTAATTTTTCAAACTTACAAAGTGAATTTAGTGACATGATTGTATATAACATCCATAAGTCTGATTCTGTCGGAGTCTGGAAGTTTCTCTCCATTCATCAGCTTTTCTCTGATGCTCCATGAGATTTCTCTGTCAGGAATGTCATACATGTCAGGCCAGGCTGAAGGTGATGTGCTGGTGTCTTTCAGCCTAAAAACAAAATAGAATGATCCATTTGAATGCACGTATGCTCATCTGAACATGGTATATACAGATTTCCTGCAGACTCCCAATAATAAAATTTTTAAAACTTTTCCATGATGTTTTGAAAAAATTTATGACTTTCACACAAATTTGTACAATCTACAAATGTATAACACTCATGAGCTACAATTGAAATTTGGAAAAACTGAATGTTCTAACTGCATGAGGGGTAAAAAAGAAAGAAAAAAAGACTTCAATGGTGAAAAACATAGTTTTCAAAGACAGAAATGATCACTTGCCCTCTTAACAAAAGCCTGATCAAAAAATTTCTAAACTTTTCAGTTTTAACCAAATTTCTAAACTTCAAGACCCTTGAAAAGTATTTGGTAAATTTCTAAACTTTTCCAGGTTTTTAATGACCATGAGAACTGTATATAACTGTACAAAAAAAGCCATTCACAGAGGTTTTATAAAAAATATAATTCCTACGAATTTCATGGAATGGTGTTTTGGCCACCTTTATTCAGCATTTGTGCTCAGACCTAACATATTAATAAACCTATATAAATAAAACACTTACTTGGCTGTCAACTTGAATGGCTGAGTTTCTTCAAATCCCGAGGAATGTCTGCTTTCTAAAGGAAATTTAACTGAAGCGGGAGTACTTTGATCTCTAAACATTGTACTGGTGTGGTCTAACAGAGACCTTCCAGAAACACTGGGCTGTCGCTGTGTTGGAAGAAGTTTGGTAGATATCATACTTTGATCTCTAAATATGTTGGTGGTCATTGCTTGAGTAGTCAAAGCCAATGTATCAGACATTGAAGAGGAGGAAGTTGAACTACAAGCAGCTTTGACCTTGTTGGGATTAGTTGAACTTTGGTGTGGAGATACACTGAATGCTGAAATGTAAGAACTATGTGCAAATCCAAACTGATTAGTTGTCCTCGTAGGAAACAAAGATTCATGTTGTGAATATAAATCATGTTCCTGTATCTTTGTCTTAGATGTGTTCTGGTCATATGGCTGATGCTTTCCTCTTGTACACATTTTCCCTGTAACAGATGCATCATCTAAGGTACTATTAGAAAATGAATCACAAGAAGTCTCAAATTCTGGATACACATTCTCAGGTTCTGACTTTACTGTTATATGTATTTGATGTTTAGTTGTTAGATGAGTCTGTACTGATGGAAACAATGGGTCATTCTGTGTGAAGTGTGTCAAGCTTGTGTCTTGCTGTATGAAAGAACTTGATAAGTTTGTTTCTAATGGTGAAGTGGAAGGAGAACTTCTCACAAAAGAAATTGTGGGACTAGCTGATCCCATTGATTCTCCATCACATGAAGGAACAGACAACCTTTTGATTCGATCTATGGATGCATGAAGTTTAGACCTTGGTGAAGCCATAACTTTGTTGATTTGTTTTATTTGTCGATGTGTAGTTAATGAACTGCCAACAGAAACCCTCTTTATTTCATTTTCTTTGTGTAGAGGACTCTGACTGAAAATCACATTCAGCTTCCCACCATGCTTAATTACATTAATGTTCTTAAGACGAACCCAATCATTCCATTTCATCATGTAATGCTGCAGAGAAAAGTCCTCGGCTATTTTGAACTCCTCTGAAATCTGACTGTAAAGACTCTCTAGGGACAAGTTCTCAGATGGCAGAGAAATCACATCCTTTTCAGATCCAAATGTTACATGGAAGTCTATAAACATACTGAAAAAGAAAAACAAGTACCATCAACATCTTTACATCAATAATTATACTTGCACACTGGTAAAAATTTTCAAAATATACTGAAACAAAAAAGAAACTTGATTAGAACTAAATTTGACCACATAATGTCGTAAATAAGTAATTGTAGAATTATTTTATGTTATGGTATTCCGTTGAGTATAAATTACACAATGTCAAAACAATATGGTTTTTCCATCACTTTATTTTGGATAGTAAGCAATATGAAGTCACGTCTAAAAACCAAATGTCACAAGATTAGGATCCACGCAGTGCGTAAATGATTTTGAATGGTCTTTGGCAACACCCAACCCCTGAGCAAATCCCAAGGTATCAAAACAGAAGTTGCAAAGTGATTCTGAAGATGACATAATCTGATTTGTTGATCTTCAAAACGTGATGTTACACGTGATGCTCTTGATTGTGCTTTTGTTCCTCTTTGTTGGACACATGTCCTTAGATTGTGTATGGTTTGTTGATAGTCTAGACATTCTCTAATTTTTATTTTATGAAATTTGTTTTGTGTTTTTCTGTGTGCCACAAATGATATGCATACATCCATACTAAAATAGCAAGGATGACCTCATGAACCACACTTGCTTTTCATGGTCTTCACAAAATGCACTATGCATGTGCATCATCTTGTGTAACTAACAAATGGGTGTGTGCAAAATGAAGCCAGCTTCCGGAAAACACAATTTACCAGTTTGGATAGATTAAAATGCAGTGGGTTAATGCATGAAAACTTTTTAAAAGATCAGTTTCTTTTTTGTTTCAGTATATGAACATGGTACTTGTCATTTGCAGTGTCAGATGATTTGGTTTTAATGTCTTATAAAAGCAAAACTTTTTAAGATAATGGCTAAAGTTTTGTCTGGACTCACATCTTGTTGGCATGTGTAGGCATAAGGGCCAGATTTTACACAGTTATTTGCAACTTTTGAAGCTATAATCCATACAGATCTATGATAAGAGTCCTGCACTTGTATCTCAATAACAAAAAGATATGTTCATCATTGTAGTATTTTTAAGGATTACTTTTTTTCTTTTATTTATATTCTCATAAACCTATACAAATATTAATAAAATTTCACCTTTCAAGACAAAAATTACAGTCAAATTTATAAACAAGTTTTGGTTCATAACATTAGCACCCTTTAATGTGTCTGAAGGCTTTCAAAGACAATTTATTCATAATTGAATGTCGTTCGTTATGAGTGAAAATTCACTGAGCTTGGGTCTGATGCCATCTGTAAGGGTAGTTTCCTCTTCAATCACTGGAAGTTATTAATATTCATCTTGTTTCTAACTTTTGACCAGTCCAAATTGGATGAAGTACCTGGAACAAACTCCCGCTGGTAAACCTCTCCAGGTCATTTAAATCTAAAAGCTACCTAAACAGTCAAGAAATAGACCACTAAAACCAACACTGTGGCATGAATGAGAATGTGCTTTCAGTAAAGGTCTTCAGTTCACATTGTCCAAACAATGACTCCTAAACTTTGATACTAGTATTCCTAATCTTTAAATTAAATTGTGGTGATCCCACCCACCCCTTAAAAAATAATATTCCACATTCTTTTGATGAAATTTTAAAATTGTTAAGAAAACACTAGGTTTTCTATTGTTTTGTTTGCCCATCAAACATATTTGTAAACATCAGTGGCAAGGTAGAATCTGCTAAATTGAAATAAAAAGCCAATCTTTTCAAATGGAAGTCATGTAAAATAATATGTTATTACCTGGTATTTTTTCAGCACCATCAGCTGAGTTGACAGTTGTAGAACTGCAGAGGTTGGTCAGTAGATGAGTTTTACAGGGAATGGTTATTCATTTTAATAGTATAGGAAAGGATTTTTTGTTTAATGACAACTAAGCTCATTGTTTGTTCTGCAGTTACTGGGTATCTGACATATGGTATTGTGACTCATGGTCTTTTAGAGGAAACTTACTACTGCTACAAAGGCTACTCTTTCCGATTTGCAGCAAGGTGTTTTTTATATGAACTTTCTCATACCACAACCTTTGATAGACCAGTTGTAGACCACTGATCAGTGTAAGTGGCTTACACCTACCCATTGAGCCTTTTCGGAGCACTCACACTGGGTTGCAGCCAGTATAGAGATTAAAAATCCCATGCTTTGACTGAGATTTGATCACAGTACCTACCAGCCATGAGACAGACAGCTTACCCACTGCATTATCACGGCCGGTTTTAATAGTATTGACACATTACATGGAAACGTGACTGAGTTAGTGGTTGAGTTGTTGACCAAGTGTTCAATGGCTTGGGTCAAATATATTCCTTATTAGATCACGCATTTGAATATTACCATAACTGAAACATCTTGTAAAAATCTACAGGCCCTGGGGCAGATTTACAGCTGTCAGATACTAATAGGTACTAAGATCCCTTGTGAGTAACTGGAAAGAGTAGTCTATGGCAGTACCAGGTGTCCTTTAAAGACTGAGTCACATATTTCTGATATTTAATAAACAATGTGCTGGGGTGTTGCTAAAGTCACATTATCTCCCAATATTTTTAATAATTAACCAATGTTAATACATTTCCCCATTTGTTTTGAGCCCGCGACACACCTTTTGGTAAAGTTTGGTAGTCTGCTTTGCTTCATCTACATTATGTACAAACACTCCTCTGAAAGGCAATTTATTCTCAAAAGACACCATGCTACAAGTGGGCGATTCCAATTAGAGATCATGTGGTATATGACTTATAGCGACAGCGTGCTTCAACAATAAGCATGGCAACAACCATTTTCTTTTTCTTTGTAAAAATACACATTGGCAGTTCTCTCTGCTTGTTTTTCAGAATATTTGAGTTTTAAGGTATTTAGTGTCATATATTTTAATTAATAAATTGTCATCATAATGTAATCACATATAGGAAAGGGCTATATTCATAAGATATTTATGCATGCATGTAGATGGTAAATCACAAAATAAAATTTGGTGTACATACTTTTAAATATTAAAAACCTCACGTAGCTAGAGATGAATAAAGCATTATCTAATTTGGTACCAAATTCCGGTTTGTCTTAGCCATATATTTTAGCTTAGTGCTTCCCAAACCTTTTCGGGCTGCTGCCCCCTTGACTCCCAGGCCACATCCATAGCGCCCCTCCCCTCCCACAAACACACATACATACAAAGACATACTTCTTTCTTGGTATTAGATATACTGCAACAGGGTTTCACATTTGAAGAGTAGAGGAGAGCTATAAATCAGGGTCACAAAATCAGGTAAAAACCCTCGGCATGCCTCGGGGTTTTCACCTGATTTAGTGCCCCTCAGGTGGAATTTACCTATCCTCCCCCACCCAATATAAAAGAGTCTTATATTACATATTTTGGGTCGATTTATTTATATTCCTGATAATTTAAAACGATGAAATTTTTTTATGTGATCGATTCTAATTATATTTGGATATTTTCACAAAAAACGAGAATTACCAAACTCTATGGTATTTTTGGAGCGCGATTATTCATGCTCCTTGCTCGAAATCTACGGGCACTGGGGGCACCGAGCGCCTGCCTTAAATTTGAAACACTGCTGCAAAATAAAATTAAACAATGTTTTTGTGTATAACTCTTAAATGTTAATTCTATTCTTTGTAAAGCGTATGTGTTCCTTAAGTGTTTGTGACTTAGATTTTGGCATACAGATTTTGTAAATGCACCATTTTTCCTCACCTTTCGTCCTCAAACCTCGCAGTCTTATAATTATATATGTATTACTACAAGGAATTTTATCAACCCAAAGTTCTATAGGAGACAACATAACTGATGTTTTCATCTGATGGTTACAATATGTGGACACTTTTTCAATATCATATATTTACCAAGGCTGCAAGACGTTCATCATATATACCTCATCTTTGCTTGGAGACATCTTTCTGAGTTTATGCAATCACCAATAGTTTAAGATAATCCATTCCTAAGTACATGACGATACATTTAACAACTTCACGACCTCTCTTATCACTCTTTCATATTAATCATAACCATTTTAAAGTTAGTTAAATAATAGTGTTCCTGTATGAAAATGAAAAGTATTGACAGATCTCTACATCTGAAATTGGTGAAATATTTAAAGAAACTGACTAAGGGTGCCAGTTGACAGACCAATTCCTAAGACGGCCTAAACATATTTTATCTCCAAACAATTGTTATATGCATTTTTTATTTGCACTCTCCATCCATGTTTGCTGAAATGATGCCAGTATCTTGTTTGAAATATTCTTCAATCATTAGTAATAACAGTGCAAGGTAACTCCAGAACATCAATTCAGATTTGTTTTGTTTTTATGATTTTAATGCTTGTTTTTTCACTGATCTTTGCAAATGCAACATTCTTGCACTAACCCAATCTAACATCCAGTATAAATAAATGTTGTCTTTTTTTCTTGTACAACATAAGATTAAAAAAAAAGGAATTGAAAGGTCTGTGTACATTTCTTTTGAATGACCAGTTTGAAAATACCATGCCCTATTTAACATTTACTGGTCATCCAAAAAAACTCATGTGAAATGTAATTAAACACACAGGTGTTTATTTAAAAACAATTTATTAGTTCACTATTGATGAAATGCGAGGTAGAAAACAACAAATTAAATGAAAGATTTTAATAATAATAAATCTCAACACATTCGGCCTTTCTATGTACTTCACCATTTACAGTTCACCATTACATTAGACATGACCAAATATTTATTTCTTCTGTTACGAATAAACATTCTACGACTCCAGAAAGCTTTAATCAAAAATGATGTTCAATTCGAAACTTTATTTTTTAACTTATACTCACTCATCATTTAGTGAAAACAAATGACTTGCCAACCACAAGGTTTTTTGGTAACGAGCGCAACCAGTGTAACATAATACAATAATGATTTGCAAACACCTGTTTTATAACTGTCTCAACAGCCCATAATTCATAAGCACATTCTCAAACAACTGTCTGTCTTGACATTCACCATATGTAAATTTAAAACGGTGTCTCTACTTATGATGGGTACCAATGGTGGAGCAGGATATACTTAACTCTCACAAACACCTGGTGTAATCACTTTTCATCAATCCTGGTTCTCTGAATTTTTCCTAGTTCTCTTAGACACTGCTGTGTACTATTTTGTTCACAATACGTTATGTTGTTTAGATCATAACCAACAACCCTAAGAACCTGTCTTGTGCAGAGATACTGTTTTGACAACAAACACAATTGTCTTTCAAAAACATACATATTTACAAGTAAAATAATCTAAAACTAAGGAAGCAAAAGAGTGAAATCAAGAATTTATTTCATGAAAGTGATGTTAACAGTTTCCAAAAATAAATACTTTTTATCATCCAGTTTTTATTATAAATTGAAGGTCAAAGGAAAGTATACAAGGTGAATTTTATCAATATCAAAAAGATAAAACAAAAAGACAATGATTGTTGTCTTAAAATTTGTCTCACTGAAGGATGATAAACCATTGTTTTAAAAATACAATAAATGTTTTTCAAATGATAGCTTTATTGTTTTTGCTATTATCAAAATCTACCTGGTATACATTCTTTTGTCCTTAATCGGGTTATCTTTGATAATTCAACTTATGAAGAGGTTAATTAATAATGTACTCACATTTTAATGCTGCTATGTCTTCTATTAAAAATGTATTCAATGATTTAATAACTTATGTTTTTGATTATCTGTGGAGACAGTCCAAATACAATAATCCAGTGGATTATACTACACATCATACATGTACCTCTGACAAAAACGTTTTGTTCTAATATTACCCAACCAGTGCCTCATGACTGGTATTTCAAAGGCAATATTACGTAGTTTTTTTTTTATGATGATGTGTTAAAATAACAAAATGTTTAAGATCCAAAAGCCAGTGACTAATAAATCAATGTTCTCAAGTTGTGTTGGTAAACAAAAATCTAAGTTTTTCTCTAAAGTTATATTTAACTTATGGCTGCTAGATGTTATGCATATATATTTAAACCTGAATAGGAAAAGCAGCCACCCACAGTAATAACATAGTTATTTTATCTAAATGCATAGAAATGAAAGGTGGCCTTTTAATAGATGATGCTGCAGATTATTTGTTGTAAATAATTTCAGAAAACTGCAATCTATTATTATTTCTTAACAACATACAAAACATCAGTTCTGGACATTTGTCAACATCTGAACCTCAGTTCTGGACACCTGTCAACATATTATTATGAGCTACATTATGAATGTGAAAGATCTCCTCAAATTTGCTCAAACTTTTATCTGATCATGCAAACAGCATTGTGCTATTGTGCAACAACCATGTTCATTCTTAGTAACACAGGTCTCCCAAATCAACCCCATCATAAACATTTTCTAGATAGCATTCACAGGTGAATTCAAGTTTCAATAAATCTATTTCCAGTCAATAAAACATTACTTGCTGCCTCTTATTTTTACAGTTAAGTTAATGTTAGCATTGTATCTCTCATTAGTCATCCCATCTCAAGCAGTTAACACAAACTCAGGTAAACTACAAACTCTCATCAAGTCTACACAAGCGCTCAAGCTGACACTTGTCACAGTAGTAACTCTGAGTATCCACCATCTCCTCTGTCCAACCAACACATTTGCGATGAACCCAAACACCACAGTCCTGCTCACATCCAATCCACCTGCCCATACGCTTGTTATCTCGTCTGACATTGTACAGCTCACCACAAACTTCACAGTGGGCCTCCTCTTCATCACTGCAAAAACTGTCTTCATCCTCATCACTCGAGTCATCCGTATCATCCCCAGATTCTTCTGAATCCGACTGCTTTTTGGTCATTTTCCCATCTGCATTACGCAGGTTCTGATCAGAAATCAACTGACTGTCAATGCTATCACTATTATTATCACTGTTTGTAACATCTTCAGATTTTTGCTTACAAGAATTATTGATATCACAAGAGTCTAGTTTATTCTGCTGACTTTTTGCTGTGATATTATCAGATGTTAAAGAAGGTGATACTTTCTTAAGTGATTCACTCTTTCCTATGAACAATTTACTTATAGCGACTGTTTCACTTTTAGCACCAATAGGTTTCTCAAACTTTTTATTATTAGATACTTGAGATGTTATAGAACAAGTCATGTTGATATTACTAGAGGTAGAAGGTAATTTCACAGATGAGGATACCAAATGATCCACATCCACATCTGAAGATGTTTTTTGGTCTGCCACGGTAGCTGGACTAGATGCTACCAAAGTGTCAGAAACTGCTGATGATTCTGGTTGTACCAGACTATCCTTAGCAAGTGTTTTATCTGGCTGTTTTGGAACTGCTGCTGATGTGTACAACACCTTACTGGAGGCAGGTAGAGCTGCAGATTTGGACACCAGCAAACTAAACACTGGCAGGTATGGGTCACTATTTTTGGGTGGGCTAACAATCTTTTTCTGCTGTATATCATCTTGTGTTTGTGAAACAGTAACCTTCCGATCTCCTGACAAATCAGTGTAAGTAACAGGAAATGAGACTGGTTGCAAGGTAGTAGATTTCTCAAGATGTGAATATGGCATCAATATTGTCTTGTTTACAGCAGATAATAGTGAGACATGTTTTTTAACACTTCCTTGTATAGGCATCAATACTGCTTGACCAGCAGTGGGCACAGCAATAGTCTGGGTTTTCATACCAGGGTTTGACTGAGGAATGAACATCAGTGGTTGGTTAACAGAGGATGGATATGCAATAGTTTGTTTCAGACTACTGAAATTGTGTTGTACATAAGAACTTGCTACAGGAGCAACAGCTGCTGGTGAACAAGCAAATGTTGAGGAGGTTGATGTCTTACCCAGTAAATTCTCAGCATTAGTTAGATGAACTGAGGACAATGCAGATGAAGGCAACAGAAGAGTAATTGATGTTGATGATGAGGATACAATCTCAGAAGCTGCACTGGAGGAAACATTAGTGGGAGGAAGTAAAACTTGTTTCTGTGGCACTGAAATGATATCTCCTTTCACACATGAAAAAGAAGAGCTTTTTCTATCAACACAGGAAAGAGCATTTCCATTAGTATTATGTGTAAGAGGACTAGGTTTAGTCAGTCCTTGCCACTTGCTGCTTCCAGCCCTCAAATAGGTGATCTGGTTGAGAACAATTCCTGTGTTGTCCATCCAGCTATCACTGCTGCCTGGACACACTCCTGTAGTAAGATACTTCTCCCACATGGCGTCAGATGTTGCATATGTGTGTGTTCTGTCCGACTCATCACTGTACTGAAAGAATGCTTCTCCACCACAACGAGTTACCAGTTCAAAAATTTTACAACATAATAGTTTCTTTCTGTCATTTTTGAATCTGTTCCGTTTTGATTCATATGGAATATATAACTTTTTCTCGAGTTGTTGAACATTATTGGTGTCGCTGAAAAGAGAAAAACATTAATAAAATATTAATGTATGCATGTGTTAATGCATTGTTGTCCAACAGACATTACCTGTGTATGCCTTGTTTAATTGAAAATTCAAGAAAATTAAGTAGTTTTATTTTGCAAGTAAAATGTTTTGCCAAATATGGTAGATATGTGTCTGGCAAATAATGTAATTTGTAAATCTTATTTTATGCCCTGCCACTTATGTAAGTGCCCCTTGTTCAACTTACTACTTATGTATATTACTGCCTCATGTATATATATACATGTATTGATGTTCAACAGTGGTGTATGATGCAATGTTTAAAATGATATTACTCATACATATATCAGTCTTGTTATTCAACTTCACAATCTTCTTCCAAACCAAATGTTTGTTAAGTAAGGCACAATTAACCAGATTATTATTATCTTTTTTCTTTGTCATGAGTCAGATAATTATAGTCATTTAAAATAAACAATTTATTGCAAAGAGTGGTCAAAAATATGAAAGTGTAGTTTGTAATTTCTTTTGATATTCCCAAAGCTCTACATCCCAACTTGCTCTCTTTGACCAGAAAGACAGCTAAAACAAAAATGCCAGGGTCATGGAAAAACCATGAAAACATGTTGAATTTTTAACAAACATAAAATATAGAAAAATGGAGGAACACATCATGGTGTCTAACTAAATAAAAAATATTATTTTATTTAAAAAAACCTGTGAAAATTATCAGCAAGTGAAATAACAAATGTAATGATAAATTACAATAAACAATTGTTTTACTATTATGAACTACCTATTCTTTACTTTGATAAAACAGGTCGAACATACAAATTATATAAATCTAGTATCACCTACAAATTATTTAAATGTGGTTGTTGTGAAAACTAGTAACAGTTGTTCAAAAGACCTTTCAAAACCAAATTCTTAACCAATAGCTACATGTAAATGGGATGCTGTAACATAATTCATAATAACCTTAAATAATCAAATTAAAATTACTTTTTGACTTGCTTTTAAAATCTGTCAAAGAAAAATATTGCACAAATTTGATTCTTTTCTTAAAGCATTAACAACTAGACCTTGCTGTTTGGAATTTGGATGCAAACTAATCAATCAAACCAAGTTAAGTAAACAAATTTTAAGAATCAAGAAATTATACATTAATAGAATACCTTATTTCATATGTGACACACCAAAGAGTCAGGCAGTTTTAAAAACGTACTTATAATGGGCAGAAAGTGTTTTCTGTTAATTGTCAAATTCAAGAAATTCATTATGACTCAGTTATTACTTAAAATGCATATGACATACATTTAATTAACCTAGCACATAAAATTTCAGATAAATTCAAAACCGACCTAAATGCATAAAAATAAGCTTCCACGCCTGGAAAAGTGCATTGTTTGACAATAACAATTCATTAGGACAGAGTTATTTGTTAGTACACACATTTTTCAATCCAGTGAATTGTAGTAATGTTTAGTTGTGTTTTTAAAAAATAATAATAATAGAAAGTTTAGAAACTGTATTTTGGGGAGGCTTTTATTTTTGCAGCTTTTATTTCACCAGAGAATTAAATTTCAACCAGAGATTCAGTTTTGTTCATATCAAATGATTTCCTTTTAATGAGAATGGCAGTACTCTCATGTCCACAAGGTATAGTCTAATATTAAAAGGAAACAAAACACCAGGTAAAACACTCAACAACTTAATAACGCAAAGAAAATCATGTTAATGCATTACATATAATTAAATATATATAGGCTAACAGAAATAAACAACACATAAGAACAACATACAGCAGGCCTGGAAATAATTATTTTCGTTCAGCTGGTCAAAATGTCAGCATCAATCAATTTATGCTGGACATTAAAGAAAATGTTTCTGACACACAATTTGATTTACTCAAAATACACAATTTTTTATGGTGTGTGTTATTTAATTTTCACAATTTATTCAACAAACACAAGCTGCATCAAGCTGACTTTATGCACAAATGCTATTTTTACTAAAAGTTAAAACATGAGTATTGGACAAAATGACCAACACAATTAACTTTGTGACTGTCAAATCTTCCAAAATGACAAATTTGTACTGGTCAGTGTCCTTGACCACCCACTTATTTCCAGGCTTGATACAGGTACATGTATGTATATATTTAATTATGTACACAAACAAGCACTATACACTAAGAAAACGCACTGCTGCCACATAGGCTACTCTTTTCCATAAGCTGCAAGGGGTCTTTTATATGCACTGTCCCACATACAGGATATACACTAAGAGTATGCAGTTAGATAAAAGTAGGATAACTATTAAACAAATGTATGTACATGTAAGCACTCAAAGATTCATAAGTTGATGTGTTTTTGGTAGTCCAAATCTATGAAAAGAAATACACGAATAAGTCCAAACATTTTCATGTCTGGTTTTGCTTTGCAGACAAAAATCAGTTATTGACTTCTGTGTTGCTGTCATCTGTTTTACCTAGCTATAAGTTACAATAATGCTAGATGACAATTTGAAAAAACAAAACAAAAAAACACTTCCATTTCTGGTACTGGGCATCATTTTTTATTTATTTGTAATTTTTTCAATTTTACATGTGGACTAAATATGCTATTAATTTCAGTATAATTTAATTAAATGACAATCTAACAACACTGTAGCAATACCCTCTGATTGATTGGTCATACAGTCAGCTAACATTAATTATTTTTATGGGACCAAAAATAAAAAGCTTTAGCTAGTGACAATGAAATATTATTTCACAAGGGACATAAATTTGATAATAAATGGAAATGAGTTTAATATTCTATTTATTAACCAAACAATTTTATTCTTTAAACTTTCTAATTGCGAAACAGTTTAGAGAAACGCTATCATACATCGTTATGGATGACATTGTGTTGTACTTTTTCAAATTTTAATGATGTCATTTGCACCTTTTACAAAATTATAATGACGTCATACTAAGTACAGTCAAGCTTATTGGTCATAATGGCCAGAGAGACACAATAAAATTCCTTGTTAAACCAATGTATAATAATTGTCACTTAGAAATTATGAAAAATAATTCCCAATTATAAGTGCTCACTGGGGTAATAAATATATATAATATCCCACTTATAGTTGATGAATTTTGATTGAGAACTCTTTATAACAGTTTCATCCACATTTATTTAAAAAATGTAAAACCCAGCCATCTTAAAATACTTCAACTCTAAATTAGAATTTGTCCTCAAATGAAACCAGTATTTCACAATTATGTAGGTATGTATGTATGTTGGTTAGTAGGTAATTTATTTAATTGTTCATCAAGACTACCAATATGTTTAACATTGGACAGAAATCAAAAGGGGCAGAAGCAAAGAAGAATGTCCTGTAAAAAAATCATAATATTGAGAAGAGTTATTGTGTTAAGTCTTTGGAAGGATGACAATAAATGGTTTAATAAAGGCTATGGCCACCAAATTGAACACTCAATCTACACAATTGTTCACAAGTTTAGCTGTTTTGGAGAAAAAAAGAAAGAAAAAGAAAACAATAAACATATAAAACCCCAACTTATTGAACAAAGAATATTAAAATATAAAACGGTTTATGAATTTGGATATGGATACCAAAACATTTACAACATTTTACAATATTATAAATCAGTCTGCACCAATAATAGTATTGACAAATCAACATTTAATTTTCAAAGTATGTTGGCAGACTCTTCTTATTCAAGCATTGCACACTGTGTGCATTTATAGCTCCTTGAGCCCTTCATCTTGTCTGTCCAACCAATACATTTGCTGTGAACCCTCACACCACAATTCATCTTGCAGCACACCCACCACCCCTCCTGTTCTACACTATCATCAGCACTACTTGTCACACTGCATATCTCACAACACTTTTCATTTTCCTCATCCTCAGAACTAGTTATGCATTTCTCCTCGACCTCACTGAATACCTCCTCCTCACTTTCTCTACCATCCACGTCAGAATCACTCTCAATAGTTATAGGTGATATGGGACTCTCTATGGGATACTCTATTTTTTCAAAGATTGGCTCATCTGAATCCGAATCCTCAGTACTGACATCTCTCTGCATAGCAGAATTTGGAGTGGGATGGTCTTTAAAAGAATCTGAAGCAGAGTTTGAACAAGAATAGTTTTTAGAGGAATCTTCTGCAGTTATAGAATCAACTGAAGATGTCTGAGCACTAAGTGCAGACTTGACAGCATTTGTATTACTACCCACAATAGACATTAACACGGTTCCTCCTTTACCCTTCATAGACAGAACTTTATTTGAAATGATAATTCTTTTCACATTCATTGAGGAATTAGGATTGGCTTGTTTGTTTCGTAGAGTTATAACTGTTGGAGTTGGCCGCTCTGGGCCCAATGAAGATCTGCTTGTACTGAGACTTTCATTTATGCTGACTGACTTTGACGGAGTCAACACACTAAATGCTGAATCACTTACAGGTATGCTAGTAGATTTTGAAAGTATTGACTCTGAATCAGTTACAACCATGTTGCTAGTTTCTTTTGTATGCAGTTGCTGAGATGTAGTCTTATTCTGTCCACAATGATATTTAATTTGTTGTTGAATAATGCCTTGATCATCCAACCAGTTGTCGTCTGCTGTACCACCAGACTTCAAATACCACTTCCACATGGCCTCAGAACTAGCGAATGTCCATCTATTATTAGATTCATCTCTATACTGAAAGAAGATTTCTCCTCCACAAACCTTGACCATGTCTGAACACTTCAAACAAATGCACTTCCGGTTGTGGTCCATCAATAGTTCCATACGTTTTTCAGAATCTTCAATGTTCAATTCTTTTGGATCACACCTTCCCGTTCTGCTGAAAGTCAACAAGATAATGCTTCAACTAAAAATTCAGGATCATTTTCAAATTGAGAATACTGAAATTTGACTGCATTTGTTAGCTGGAGTGAATTACCGTAATGAAACAAAAACAGGATGTATTATACATTCCTTTATGATTGCAAAACATGACAACAAACTGTTTTTTAATGTTAAATATAAACAACTATTATCAAGCATTATCTTATGAATGACTTACAACAAAAAAGTTTAGAAAATTAGGTATGAAAGAAGTGTGGAAAGATAGGACAGGTGGAAAAAGATAGATGTGATATGTGACATCTAGTGATCCTACACATGAGTTTCTTTTAACTATTGTATTTTTAACAAATGATAGAGGAAAATGTAGCAAGTGATACATCAAATGTCACTAAGCATTATGCCATAAACACATAGAACTGCCAACAAATGAAGAATTATTTACTCACAATCATATAACTAATTTAATGAATTCTGTTATTCTTCTTAATATGCAAAACATTTTACATTTTGGTCTTATTACCTCACCATACTGTGACCCCCAATAGCCACTGTTTATGTTGTGCTGAGGTGTGTGGTTAACTATTCTATAGATATATATCTGAACTGCATTCAATTACACATGCAATAATAAAATTAAACTCTAGTCAAAATATATTATAGTATAACATAGGTAATGTCTTAAAAAGATGAACAGAAGGCTGAGTAAGTGCCAGTTTTCAGTTTTGCAGCAATAAATGTAAACTGATAGGCACTGTTTTAACAATGTGAGTGCAGAAAAAATACAGATGCAAAGAAAAGATAATAATTTTATAACATTTTGGTTTATTTTCAAAACCATCAACCTTTGAATTAAAACATTAGTTAGACAACAGATTAATTTTTTGCACCCTTCATAATAAAGCCCAACAAATTCCAATTACTATTAAATTATCAATGTTTTCCTTTTTAGTGGAAGTCAGAAAGTACAGAAATATAAATTCAATCAATACTTTCGAAGTTTCACTTTATTTACACAATAATTTGGATTGAAAATACATGCAGTGTTCCACATCAATAGAAATGGATGCTTGAAATCACGTAATAAAAAGGGAGGGAAAGGGTATGAACAAGCAATTACAATCTGTTGCGAAAGGTAGGCCTATAAGATGTACTACTTTTTCACAGAGGAAGTATAACTTGTACAGTTTAAGCAACTGATAGAACGTAATCGGGTCTGCTATCCATGATTGCGTTGTAGCATACGTTAATACAACTCCCGTAAACCTAAGGGAAAATACTCTAGGCGACAATATATTAAATCCCTTTCAGCAGAACATGGAAGAGTTTGTTACTTAAAAAAGTAAAATTGTTTATGTCCATTTACTCTGGGAATGCTGTGAAGACTTGCTTGCACACTGACTGCATGCAAAACAATCAGTTGTTGCACGTGTGATGTCATAAAGAAATGGTGTCCCTGGGGTCATCACATTGTTACATAAATGTGACAGTGTGTGAAAGTGGGAAAACATTGTTATGAAAATTGACACGAACTGACACACACATTTTCCTAAACAGACTTGGGGAAAATTATAATTTATTTTCCATTACATGGGGATAGGAAGGTAGGTCAATGCATACATTTCCCACTCCTGGGTTAGAGACCTGAATACAAGCAGTAATATGGCCAAATATCATTTTGAGAATTTAAAAAAACAAAAAACATCAAAAATAAATGGAACCACTTACATGTTTTCGTGTAAATATTGATGTTGTCTGAATGAGCCAAACTTGGGTGATTCTGTTTGCTTATTCAGTTGAGTAACAATTTAGTAGATTTTATTGCAAACCAAAAAAGCTACTCAGTAGTAAATGTAACATTTTAAACTATACACAAAAGGAAGTTTTTCTATAGTTGGGATAGAAACTAACACTCGTCCCCTCGCCTGAGGTGAGTAAAAATCGCTGGAGGTGAATAATACTGATGCTAGTCTCCCCGGCCAGTAGATATTTTTTCCAATCTTGTATTAAAAATTTGTATTATTTTGAGATAGTAGCTGTCAGACTGATAATTTGCTGATTAAACTTATATATTATACACCACCTTTTCAATGAGTTCCCGTAAATTAAAAAAAAAAAATTAGTAGCACCAATACTATTTGTCCTCTAAAAGTGATCTACACTTTACATCTGTAATTCGCATTATGGATCAACCCAACCTTAAAATTAAAATGGGGGGACTAGTGATTATTTGGGGGTACGAGTAACTTTTTAAGGCTACTAGTCCCCCAGGCGAGTGAAGATAATTTCTTAATTTCTACACCTGAATAGTAATACAATTACAAGCCAATACAAATGATATCATCAATATTTGTGTCAAACAGTGATATTAATTACAGAAAGTTCCTTTAGGAAAAAGTTTGACTGAATTTTCCTAAACATTAAGCAATATTCAGAATCATTTCAGTTCTCATAGGTAATGCAAGTGTTAGATTTGGGTTTGTTTTTTAGGGAGGGTAGGGGGTGGGGTTCATTTTCCATTATAAATTTTGAATTTAAAAGTATTAATAACAGACTAGAATTAATTTTAATCCTCAAAATAATGCAATGTTTAAATAAAATAAATGTATTTTAATCAATAAAATGATTTAATAACATGTTACATATACTAATACTGGGCTGTTGCTAGCTGGAGTGGGGACAACTACCCCTTGAACACATTTTCAATATAAAATATATTAAATGTTTTTTGTTTGTGTTAGAACAGCTGCCCCACTTATACCAATCATACCTGATGTGACTCACACCTTCATGTTGAACAGGTATTATTGATTAAAGCCATAATGTACTGGTATACTTCGGAACTTTCCGTTGACATTATCTTTACAGAAACTCCTGAGCGCTAAATTATCGGTGTCATCAAACTAAAAACATATCTGCGAAACATTATTTAAAAAAGCGAAATGATAAGTGCCTAATACTAAAACTTGTTTGTATTCCATTAAGCAAACTTTTAAAAGATTATGGAATTTCACAAAGTATCGAACACCTCGCCATCAAAACACTGCCACCGACAAAACAAATATGATATATCATTTTGTTGTTTGCAACAAAGGTGCAAGATCCAATGTCTGAGCACATTTTGGTATGAATAAAAAAAAAAGTGAGTGTTTAACTGCTAAAAATGTTACTGTGTGCCACACATGTAATAAAATGTGCGCGTGGTGGGACGTCAAATTTGACAACACATTTATGAAGACGCCACCCATTGTTATTCATAAAACATATGTGGTTTACTGTAGTACATACCACAGTATTTTTTTTAAAACGTGGTACGTTTTTGTTTTTTTGTACCCAACCTTATTTATAACGGTCACGTTCAATTTAATTCAAGCCTTGTTGTTCACAGTGGCTTATACCTTTTGAGTTTCCCCTCTGGAGGTTTGAATACCTCCAGACTTTTGTACAAAGAGATCTGAATACCATAACTTTTCCTGTGCATGGATGGAAAATAAGTAATTGAAATTTAATTAATTAATGGGAATCATCAATGAAATTTAATCTCCCCTTAAATAATAACTCCCCCACTGATTGAAGATCCTACAGGCACTTCTGCTGTGAAACAGACTTATCATGATACATTTAAAGAAAGTTTGATATAGCAAAATAAAATGACTGTAGTAATTATTATGCAAACTTGTGTAAGCATCAACAAATTGTCTAATTAAGGTATTTGACTTTCAGGTCCTTGAAAATAAACAGAAATTCATTGTTTTCTAGCAAATTAATGTCACAGTATAGTGGGGCGGTTATGTAACATTTTTTGGTCAAATTGTGCATTTCTGAAAAGAAGCATGAAACTTCGCCCTAGGGGGGTTTTGAATATGCTGATTTCAAAAATTGTGGGAAGCAAGATGTCACTCCAACACTTTCCGCCAAAATGTCTGCCACAAATACCGTTTTTGTTTATAAAATGGCTCCAAGTGCCCCTATTACCATGATCTTGTTGTCTAATCCAATGTTTTCGTTGTCAAAGAATTAGATGAAAGCATTCCTGAACTTAATATACAATTCCTTAAGGAATAAAGATGACATATCCAAGATGGCCACTCGAAAACTTTTTTAATGAAACTCAACATAGTCAACATAGAATCATAATCTTGGTGTCTATTCCATGTTTTCATGGTCAGGGAATCTAATAAAATAATTAATGAGCTTAACATACTATTATTTAGGCATTTTTTTCAAAATGGCCACCAATACAAAATTTACAAACATCAATATATGTATCACATACAAGTCAACATCAAATAATGATCTAGGTATCTATTACTATGTTTTCATGATCAAGGAATCCAATAAAGTGATTACTGAGCTTAACAGACCAATCCTTTATGACCAAAAGTACCAAATCCAAGATGGCAAACCCATCACCAAAAATATAGGGATGTTGTCACGGATAAAAATAACAAAAACAAAATCAAAATAAATAAATAATAAAACCAGATAGCGGAAGTAACGGAAAAAGAACGTGTATGGACGACCAATAACCATAAATCATAAAGGTAAATATTGGAAAAGATTATTATTTATACATTTTATTTCAATTTTTTCTAAGCAATAAGTGGGAAGGATAATTATAAAAATTATTGGCATCCCACCTATCCAAAAAGTGGGGGATGTGCCCCCCCCCCCCACCTCACCCTGTCCCACCCAGGATTTACGACCATGGCAGTGGAATTATACAAAATGTATACAACCCTCTGCACAATAATGTTGATGATGATAGGGAACGTATACACTTTTTGGATTTGAAATTAATTACACCAATTTTAGCTGTAGTGATAGTATACTCTTTAAATAATGACCATTATTTCATTTAATTTTTTTGCAGCGGGACGTAGCTCTAACGGTAGCACGTCTGCCTGTGAAGATGTCGATCGTCGGATTGATCCTTCTCAGTGGACCCATTTGCAGTTTGGGCTATTTTCCATTCCAACAAGTGGTCCACAACTGATTCATCAAAGGCTGTGGTATGTGCTGACCTGTCTGTGGGACAGTGCATATAAGACTCCTTGCTGCTTATCAGAAAGAATACTGTGACGACAGTGGGTTTTCTCTAAATGAATATGTCAGAATGACCGTTTGATGTGCAATAACCGATGATAAGATAAAAATCAATGTGCTCTAGAGGCATCGTTAAATAAAACAAACTTTTCTTTTAATCTCATTCAAAACCCCCAAAACTGAATTTTTGTATCCAAGGTGAATGACCTCCATTTGGCAAAAAAAATTTACAATACACCTAAACTATTTTGGCATGGTGCTAATTATTTAATGTTTTTGGGGGTGGGTGTAATATACCTCAAAACTATCAATAATTAAACTAATTAATCATCAATAGCAAAATAATGAAATTAAATCAAGCATAAATGTTATGTGAGCAATATTTTGTATGAGGCATATGATGTTATACAGTAAAAAGATGTACGAGAGATTTACATAAATATATATGTGCATATTATATATACTTATTACTTGTATATGTATATATATATATAATTGTTGGATATTTACTAATAAATTAATATCAATAGTGTTATTGTTGGTACTGATATTATTTTTTATACGTTGTAATTGATAGCTAAACATGATTTCCAAGTTATGCAAACTTTCCTTGGAAAAAACAAAACAGGTGCAAAATTCTTTGGAACTGTATGCATCAAATGGGTTAATCTAAAAATATGCATTATGTTGAATATACGCCAATTTTCCAGCATTATTTCCACATTGTCAACATCTGAGTCCGCCATATTTGTATGGATCAAGCTCTTAAACACCCGATTTTGGGCATTTAACTTGAACCTGGTTTAAAAGGATTTTGATCCAAGATTCAAATTTGATCCACAACAAGAAATGAAATAAGCAGTCGATCCTTTCTTAAACCATGTTTAAACTGTGACTCGAGGTTAAACCATCAATGAGAAATTGGGCCTAAATGATCTGTTTCAAATTTAAATAAGTTATTTCATTTAGCCACTTTAATAACATTAATAAGAAGTCAAAATTGACTTGATATATCGATCACGTTACTTAATTGAAAGTTTTTTTCATTTTTTGTGCAGGAGTGGGGGGTGGGGGGGGGGTTGCTCAGCCATCTTGGATTTGGTAATTTTAACCATAAAGGAGTAGTCTGTTAAGATCAGTAATAATTTTATTGGATTCCTTGAAAATAAAAACAGGAATAGATACCTAGTTCGTTACTGAATGTTGACTTTTACATGAGATATTGATGTTTGTAAATTTTGTATTAGTGGCCATCTTGAATAAATGCCAAAAATAACAGTCTGTTAAGCTCAGTAATGATTTTATTAAGATTCCTTTACCATGAAATCATGGGAATAGACACCAAGATTATGATTCTGTGTTGACTATTTCGAGTTTTATTTAAAATAGTGTTTTGTCGAGTGGCCATCTTGGATATGTCATCTTTATTTTTTAGAGAATGGTATATTATGCTCAGGAATGCTTTCATATAATTCCTTGACAATGAAAACATGGGATTAGACACCAAGATCATGGTAATCAGGACACTTGGACCTGTTTCATTGACAAAAACGGTATTTGTGGTGGCCATTTTGAATTTTTGGCGGGAAGGTTTGGACATCTTGCTTCCTGCAATTTTTGGAATCAGCATATTTAAATAAAACCTAGGGCAAAGTTTCATGCTTTTTTCCAGATGTGCACACCCCAGTCACATATCTGCCCCACTAGTAGTCAAAATTATTGAACTAATATGGATACAATTTTAATTGTGAGTACAGTTTGGTTTATTTTCCCTTATTTTCATCCATACAAACCATATTTAGTGAATAAATTTAACCATATATTTAAATGGTTTAGAATAGATAATCATTATACTGTGTATTTTAGGTGCTAACACATATCTAGGACGAGTTTTAATCATTGTTCTCACAAAGTGGATATTTAACTGAGAACAAACATATGATTTCCATTATATGTATGCCATTCTTACAAAGCAAGACCTACTATAGTCTGTGTTACTTGGAGCATGGTTTTTGATGAATAAAAAACAAAATATATAACTTACCTCATTAATGTTGATATTTTTCGAAAAGAAAAAAAATGTCCTATTTTTTGTCTAGGTTGGTTTGTTCATTGGTTTTATTATGTTTAAATGGCAGTCAAAGTAATTTTTTTGCATTTCGAATCGGCGTTACTTACACTGCCATGTTTTATTTGCTGCAGAATTCATATAAAAATAGGGGTGTTAGGTAATATTTGTATAATGTATTTTTAAGGTACGCGATTATTAATTTATAAATATATTTATCATAAATTAATATCAATGCAAA
>JAULBS010034078.1:0-10199 GCA_032355785.1 Symmetromphalus regularis
TTTGAAGCAAGTCCTCTGCAACCTCAGCACGAAATTCCTTCTGCTCTTGTGACAGAAGCCGCGGAATGAATTTTGCCACCACACATTTCATGCCAAGATCTTCTGTCAAAATCTCTGAAACACTAGCCTTTGGAATCCCTAGATCTTCTTCTACTTCTCCCACTGTCAATCGCCGTTTTTTATTGATTGCAGCCCGCACGCATTCAACATTTTCTGCTTGATGAAGGCCTTCCAGAACGTGGATCACTTTCAAAAGATTCCCGGCCCTCTTTAAAGTGTCTGTACCAAAATTTTATCCGTGTTTCACTAATTGAATCATCCCTGAAGGCCTTCTTAATCATTCGAATAGTTTCCACGGACAAATTTCCAAGTGTGTAGCAAAACTTGATGCAGATTCGCTGATCTACTTTTTGAATGTGACGGTCACACGTACCCCACGCTTACTCAATGAAGTCTGCCAGCGAAACGAATAATCTCCCCTATGTGCTTGCCAAGTTACATCAAAACTGCTATACCAGTTCACGGGATATTCATATGGGATGGATACTTTCCGGACAGACCTATTATGCAAATTATGAAATATGTATTAAGGAAAAATTAGTAGTTTGGAAGTTATTTTGAGTGTTAATTTTTTTGTACTTTTTTCTTTCATACATTAAATTAAATACATTGCTTCCAGTATTATTTTCATTTATACCTCCCCATGGGGGTTTAAAAGCCAATTTATTACCCATATGGCTCAACATATCTTAGTTCATATCAGTGTTACGTCCTAGTACTACCTCATACTGGGACGTAACATCTTGATGTCATACAACATCATATTATTTCTCATAGTTTGTTTCCAAAAAAATGGAAAACGATTGGTTTCATTTTTGTTCATGTTTGGGTTTTTTCCAAATTTAACTTAAAATTAATAAATAGGATATTAAACTCGCTTCCATTTCACATCATGTTTATGTCCTTCATGAAATAATTTTCATTGTCACTTGCTAAAGCTCATGACAACTGAAATGTTTTTCACTCGGGACATAATCATGATACAAAATGGAAACTTGTTTAATAACCTATAATTATGTCACACATCACAAACTAATTCATGTGTTGTTTGTTTTGTTATAGAATAAAATAGATTTTTGATTAGTGATAACAGATTTATTTGAATATAGACCTCTTAAATTCTTTTATTATATTATTTAGATACCAGTTGAAAGATTAGTCATACATGGATGTTCTATAACATGCGATTTTTAACACATTTCCACAGACTAAATATACCAGAGCAGGCCAAACCAATCAATAATTTAACTGTGACAATTCAAACATGATATAATTATATTAAAAAAAAGTATGATAATCACATAGGGTTGATTAAGGTCAAATGATAATAACTTGTATCAGTGGCTTTGTGAGAAAAGAAAAGCACGAAAGTAAATAAGTGGAAATTAAGTGTACATACCAACCTTGGGCTTTGTAAATGGCTTGTATTCCAGAATCCTTCTCAGCTCACCCAGTGAAGAATTATGAATTAAATCCTGAAAATACCATTAACATGGTATATACAGTCAAACCTGTCTGAAGCAACCACCATAGGGTGTAATAAAATTTGTCTTATTTAAACAGGTGGCTTCTTTATACAGTTTATATTGTACTAAATTAACTAATCCGACTGTAATGCTCAACATTTTGACAATTCTACATATTTTAACAAGTTTTATAAATGATCGATTTAACATGTCAGTTGTGGTATTTAATTATGAAATAAACATTTTTCAATAGTCATACGAAACTGATTATTAAAATTTATGTTTATAATGAAATAAAACATGTTTGCAATTTTGGTTAGTGCTCTGCATTGTTAGGTTAGTGGAAATTTATTTATTTAATGACTCCATCCAGCAAAAAACGTAAACACTGACTATCGTGGGTGGGGTTAGTGGAAATGTCAAACCTACAACCCAGATGGCTAGTAGCTTTTCATAAAATTTGTCAAACAAAAGCTTCAACTAAAATTAAGTAACTACTTTTCCCATTAAAACTAGAAGGATAAACAAAGCAAAAAAAGATTAATTAATTACCTTAAATGGATTTGTGTTTGCCATTAGCTTCGTATCAAGTAATCTGAAAACAAAATTGACTTCTTAAAACATAAAATGTTGTATTATAAACATTCATAATGAAGAATTAGAATTGTGCAACATGTTTAATAAATAAATTATAAACTGACACAAAAATTAAGGAATAAATAAAATTGTTTTCATTACCAAGGTAACAAAAATGACAATTTAAAAAGGAATATTTGTAAAATAATAAATGAAAAATCAATAAAAAAGAAGTAAATTTTAAAATTTTACATATTGCACTTTCCATGACGTAGCATATTGAATCAATTTATTGATGGAATACCTGAGAATGCACTAGATGGTAATTTGGTTCCATACACTTTGTTCAACAGGAACACATGAATGCTCAACGAAAGAGTAGCTAATTGTAAGGTCAGATTGATAGGTGCATTGGTAAATGATGGTATATTTTGAAACATTAAAACATTGTTCTTTTTAGCTTTGTGAACATATGCATTACATTATAATTTTTAAAATGTGAAAAACTAAAAATAGACAATTTTAATGAAAATTAAGTCATGTCAACATTGCACAGAAAGGCATTCTGCGACTTTGTTAGTGTTTCTTATGCAAAAAGTATAGTTTGTTTTGTTTAATGATGCCTCTAGAGCACACTGACTTTTATCTTATCATTGACTATTGGACTTCAATCATATGGTCATTCTGACATATGTATTTAGAGCTGCCGCTTCCACATAGGCTAGTTGGAACGGAAAATAGTCCAAACTGCAAATGGATTCACTGAGAAGGATAGATCTGATGACTGACCGCTTCACAGGCAGACTGTTTTCATATGCAGCCTCACAAAATTGTAATGTGAAATATTGTTTTTATTCCATATACTAAAGGCTTAGTAAATATAAATTATAATAAATTAAATAAATATTAAATTATAATAGATCAAAATGTTAGCTATCTGAACAAGTAGATAAACTTTATATTGTAATTTTAGTTTTTGATCAGCTAAAAAATGTAACACTGCCAATTATTTTACATTTTTTTAACATACCTTGGAAAAACACATCTGGTCAGAGACTTAAATTCTTCATATTCCTGCAAAATAAAGAAACCAAATATAATGTCATATACTGAAAATATATTAATATCATGAAGAAAATTTTTGAGCGAATAATCTCATTTAATCTAGGATAATCCAATTTGATAGAAGATTATTTAAATAATAATAGTGAGCCTCAGTGATCCAGTGGTAGAATATCTGATTCTCAAACTGAAGACCATGGTTCAAAACCCATCAATGGCTGGCTCTTTTTACAATACATGCCAAAAATTATCAAATGTTTGACATCCAACAGCTGATGATTGATAAATCAATGTACTCTAGAAGTTCTGTTAAAAAATCTTTTTTTTACTCTAATGGTGTCGTTAAAAAAATATATATAAATAAATAAAACTTTGGAACAGTAAAAATAAAAGTTAGAATTTTGAGATAAGTGTATGACATAACAGCTTTTAATTTTTTTCCTTTTGCATTGATGAAAATTATCCTGGTCAAAACATTAAAAAAATGGTATCATAGGGGTGTCACTGAAAATCATTCCTTTTCTTTAATTTAATGATGGTAAAAACTACCTACCTTGGGCAAGTTGAAGCTGAACTGATTGATGAGATGCATCAAATCCAGCATCATGTTGTGACCGACAATCAGCTTGCCCTAAAATAAAAAGAAAATAATTTTTGGGGTACGTTCCATAAATAATTAGGTAGGATAGGAAGGACATTTTTTAAAATTAAAATGTTTTTACCCTCTACTAATTTTTAATACTAACTCCCACCCATATCCCACCACCTCCATAAAAAAAGAAAACTGAATGAAAAGATTAGGTTTAGCACTTTTTTCTAAATAGATTCAGGTGTACAATTCCCCAGATTTTTAAAGACTGAACCAAGGATCATGGAGATGGTATGGAGGGCATTCAAATTAATTTCGGCATGCAGGGTACCTCCAGAATGGAAACTTCTTGAACTGCATGTGAGGAATCAATTGGCTGCATTGTAAATATAAAGCAAAACAGGTCCAATGGCATCCATAAATAAGCATGAATGACTAGCAGCAAGAACAAGGAGCAGATAACTAATGTGGAAATGCAAACCCAATGAACAAAGGGCAGGAAAAAAAGTGGAAATGTAATCAAAATGAACAAAGGGCAGATAACTAAGTCAAAATGCAATCATAAGGAACAAAGGACTGAAATCTAATTTGGAAATGCAATCCTAATGAACAAAGGGCAGATAATTAATGTAAAAATGCAATCGTAATGAACAAAGGACAGATAACTTATGTAAAAATGCAATCCTAATGAACGAAGGGCAGATAACTAATGTGAAAATGCAATCCTAATGAACAAAAGGCAGATAACTAATGTGAAAATGCAATCCTAATTATTTAACTATCTACCTACCGACTGAGACAGCAGCCTAGTAACCTTGCAGAATCCAACAGCATCATCAAGTTCTGCCTGAAATATTTCAACAGGAACATAAGATTTAAAAAACCAAATATAACTAATTATGTATAGAAACAAACAAATTCTGCCAAAAATATGTATCATATTTGTGATAAATATTAATGTTTGAGAAGATGTAACATATTACAGGGTTCACAGTCTGTTGTTTGAGGAGCAAAGCAATCATGGTCTTAGGATGGAACCTGGAAAATACACTTAGGGCACAATGTAACTTTTCTTTATGGTGCATGAGAGAAAATATTGTGGTAACATTGTGAAATTCAAACCCTGACCATGTGTTAATTTTTTAACACTGTATTAAAATACCTAAATTAATACATGCTAATTTTTTTGTAACAGTTTAGTTCATGGATAGTAATAATTATTCTCTAAAACCTCGAAGAGCAATCAAAAAAATAAAAAATAATATAAAAGACATAAATAAATAACATAAATACATGTATATATATATATATATATAATTTTTTAAATAATAAATGCATCTTCTCAACAAAAAAACCCCTGAACAATTAATTTAAAATTTGTTGTGATTGACATTTCTAAAAGTTTGGAAATGTGGGAATAACTCTTTTCACTGTATATAATGGTAGTTATTCTTACAAAATAGATTGGAAATAAATTTTTTTAAATGTATTCTTCTGTGAAGCAGTGAGAAGATCTTGTTACCAGCTCTGCTTTTTGCTTAGCATATTCTTTCTCTTTCATGTCCTCTTCACTTTTCACTTTTGTCACGACAATGAATCTTTCTTTATTTTCTCCAGTTTTTGACTCCAAGTGGACAGAAGAAAATCTGTAAATGAAAACCAAACTTTTTTTTTTAATCAAATTAAATATTTTTCATTCCGGAATCAGGTTTGTGACAGGGTCATAAAAATTACACCAAATCACATTTTGAAACATTAATATTTTTTTTTTAAATAAATAATAAATAAAGGCAGGAAGAAAACATAACATGTGCACATGCTTTGGATACTTTTCACTGCTTGGGTTTATATCAAGCAGTGAAATTATAACCTGGTTTTAGCTATGAGTTACTGAAGGCCCCATCCTTGACATTACCAAAATGTTTTTGGAGCAATTAAAAGTTTTTGTTTTTTTAAATAAGAAAAATCCTTGCAGGTGAAATATGAAAAGCAAATAACCTATGGTTTAATCTATGGGTAACCTATAGGTATCCATAACTCGATGATAACCAAGACTGAACTTAGGCTTCCACAAGATCTGGGTTCAGTAACTCAACACAAATAAAAGACATATTATAGATGTAATAACAATACATTAGTATTACCATCATAAGGCCAAACTTTCAAGTTTTGTATTACAGTTCTTCCAACATGGATTATGGATAAAAAAAATAAAAAATTCAATTCAATTTTCATCCATTTATATTAAATAGTTTCCACTGAATAAAATAAAACAAATATTTGTAGTATAGAAAAACTAAAATTTATATTTAAGGATTTCACACATTTTGTCAAATATTTTGTACTGAATTTTTATTTTTTTTGGTCAATTTTGACACTTAGTCAAATGTGAGCCAGCTTCCAACGGGTACTGAACCATGATCTTCTGCTTGAGAGTCCACTGAACCACTGAGGTTTATTTTGTACCTATAGGTGTATATAATAAAAAGCAATTCTTGGTTCTAATGTAATCAAGCATGTCTGGAAATAGAATTGATCTATAATTTTCTTCATGTAAAAGTAGTCATACGAAAATTATTTTTATTACATTTGTAAACCTGATTCAAAAATCTGAAAAACATTTGGACAGTATTACCATCATAAATCTTACATTTGCCTTGAGTCCTGATGACCCTATCATCAAGGCAATGCAATACATTTAACATGCAGTCACTGAGATTTTATTAAAGTCTGGACTTTCAGCTTTAGAAGGAAAGGCTCGCACTAATGCACTCACTTCAGTTTAACAGTCTGGTAGATAAGTTTTCTCAAGAATCCATTACATGATGGCAGCTGTAGCATATCTTCAGCATCCTGCTCCACAAACTTTGCAACTTTGTTACTACATGAAAAAGAAAGAAAGCATTGTCTAACGACACCCCAACACACTGTTTATTCAGCGGGTCTTATATGTTAAGAAGTAATTATGGTATTTTGAAACTCGTGGTCTCATGGAAACCCACTACTGCCACACAGACTACTCTTTCTAATGTTTTTCATTCTCCCCAGCCCTTTTTTTTAAATTTATTGAAGTGTATTTTTTTCTTATTATTAAGAATAAAGTAAACTTTACGTTGAAATTGCCTTGGAAAATGCCATGGACTCTATTTCTTCATGGCATTTATTTTGCCATGGACATTATCTTAATTGTAGGGGTTGTATTACTATATCAGAAAAGCTCTCAAATGTTAAAGATATTCTCCTAGAGTTGTACCTAATATCTGCAATGAAGTCCTTGTGTTCATCAGGAATACAGATTGGTCCCTTACTGGGTCCTGGGTCAGCCCCAAATGGGCTCGTAAATGCAGGTGATGAAAATTGGTTGTACTCTCGGTGTTTGTTTTCAATTGTTTCCTTCAGGGCACTTTCTTGAGCCAAAGTCAAATATGGTATTCCTGAAAAAGGAACCAGGTACAAATTTGTATTAAAAAATCAAAATTCTGTTAATGACTCCCTGTCTGCACATCTTAAGATCCTCACATTGGTCCACTCAATCCTACTGTTAGTCACATATAAATATTTGGTATATTTTAATGTGTTTTTTGTCAAAGAATTCTATGTGAGATGTCATTGAAAATGGAATGATGTAGTTGAGTATATGTATATATACAGCATTCATATTCAATACCTCAAGGCTCAATGGGTAGAATGTATTTATTTTATTTAATGACACCCCCCACCTCCTGTATTGCTACACGTTGGCACACTCTTATAAGATTTATACAAACCTTGGGTAGAAATTATTAAATGTTTATTTATAATTACCGGAGGGACTGGAAACCTGGAAAAGGTTACTACTCCTCGAAAAATATTATTTGTCTCCTCATTAATGAAATTATCTGCCCTTTATCAGAATAGAAACCTTTGCTAGTAGTTTCTTATGGAAACCTAGGTGATATCTTATTTTGATTAAAAATGAACAGGAATTTTAAGAACATTTTTATGAAAAAAGATCTAGTTGCTTGGGGCCAAGGACTATTTAAATTTTACTAATCTGCAGTGATTTTTACTGTTATTGGGTATTAGTTTAAAACCCTACAAACAGGATTTTGGGTTTTGTCACCTAGGGTCTTATGCAGTTATAATACATTGGGTTTATATCTTCTCAAAATGATATCAGTTTTATGACAGTATTCTTCTGTTACGACAAGCCTACTTGATTCAACAGATTTGAATTTCAGGCATGGAACTGATAAAAAATGGTTTTCATGGAATGATGTCACCCCACATGATGCGAAGTAGAATAGCTTTTACACGATCATGTGCCATACATGCACATGTATGGAAGCTACCACAAACTTCCTCTTTCTTAGCCTTTGCTGTGTTCAGGACAAAATTGCTAACTACATGCAAACTAGGTTTTGTGCTTATGTTAAACCCAATGAGAACGTTATGAACAAGTGAAACTGCAACTTAGTGAATGAGTATGCTAGCCTGTCCTGAACGCAAGAATGATGCACTGATACCATGCGTATTCATGCATAGAGAACATAAAAAGCAAAGAATGTTTTTTTTTGTTTTTATTTGATTTTTTAAATTATTTATTTTATTATTTTCTTTTCTGCAGCATTCCGCAATATTGCGAAGTAGTACCATGTCTGGTATTTTAAATTTACTTAAACATCTTCTTACCATCTCTGAAAAGTTTGTTGAAGTCGAAGCCTTGAGATGCCAGAAAATCAATACTGGAACTCTGAAATTAAAACAAAGGACAACTGAAATCACATTAAAAATAAATACAAAACATTTGTAAAAGGAATTTTAAAAAATTTAATAATGCCTCTAGAGCACATTGATATTTTATCTTATCATCAGCTATTGGACGTCAATAATATGGTCATTCTGTCATATTTATTTAGAGGAAACCTGCTGCCACAACATAGGCTACTCATTCCGATAAGCAGCAAGGGGTCTTTTATATGCACCATCCCACAAATAGGACAGGACATGCCATGGCCTTTGATGAACCTGTTGTGGACTTGTAAACGGAAGTCAACAGCATCTTTGATGAAGTCATTAGTAACACATATAAAGTGTTAATCTCAAAATAGGTTAAGTTCATTGATTGATATAATCAAGTTTTATTTCTCAAATCTTGGCAAAAAAACACCCCATGAAATTATGTTGGTTATCTCTAGTTATCTAAATTTTTGACTGAACAAGTTTGTAAAACACAATCAGAAGATAATATAGGTAAGAGAACATCCATAAATGTGTATCAATGTTTTATTTTTTATAATCTGAATAAGATTAAGACTGGGGTTGACAACCGTTCCTTAATGCTAATATAAAAACATTGAAAAATTGTGGTGGCTCAGTGGTTATGCTATCAGATTCTGTGCTGGTAGGTACAGGGATCAAATCTCAATACTGGTTTCAATGCAGAGTGAGTGATCTGCAAGGATAAATGGGTAGGTGTATACTATTTACACCAACTAGTGGTGCACTACTAGTTTATCAAAGGCTGCGATGAGCTATCCTGTTTGTGAGATGGTACATATAAAAGATACCATGTTGCTTATTGGTAAAAATAGCTGCATTAGTGTGGCAGCAGTGAATTTCATCTCTCCTATTAACACAAACCTCTGTCTTGGACAGACAGCACATGAAGCTGAATTGTGTGCCCAGGACAGGGTGCTTGAACGTTAATTGAATATAAGCTTGAAAATAATTACCAACAACAACATCTATATATGTACAGTGTTTAGGGGGTCACAGCGACTATTGCCTTAGATTCCAAGGCAATTTTGAGGACACACCAGGGGCACAATGGCAAATGTGAGTTTCCTATGGGGCAAGCGGGAAAAAAGGGGACAGCAATATTTACCTTCGTTAGATGTGAAATTGAGTGAATTGCCTCAATGCCTTGGTAAAATTCAACCCGTGTGTATTTTCCACATTAATTTCTTATTAGCATTAATTTTGTGATTTACATTATTAAATATTAATGTTACTGCAAATAGTATGCAACATTGGTTTTATCATAATATGATTTTAGAAATATTTGACATTAAATAACTGACCTGACATAAAAATCTTCGATCAGGAGCTTGCCTGGTGTATGGCCGTGGAAAAACGTAGAAGTTGAACACTTTAGCAGTGTAACTGAAACAACAAACACAAACAAATTTTGAATTTTTTTTTTACTATGTGCTCTTGTATTGATTGGGTTACTCAATTTCTAGGCACTACATTTCCTTTCCTTTGTACAACTAAACTGTTACTTGACAGTAGTGAATCAAGGGGGGGTGTCCACGGGGTCCAGACACTACCCTCCCCTTTCTCTTATTTATATATATATATATATATATATATATATATATATATATATACACACACACACACATTTTCTGAGTGGAAGGACACGAAAATAAACCTTTTTTCCCCAGTCCTGTTCACCCATCACA
>JAULBS010034089.1:0-10199 GCA_032355785.1 Symmetromphalus regularis
ACATTATATCTGCTGATCATTAAGAGACATTATATCTGCTGATCATTAAGAGACATTATATCTGCTGATCATTAAGAGACATTATATCTGCTGATCATTAAGAGACATTATATCTGCTGATCATTAAGAGACATTATATCTGCTGATCATTAAGAGACATTATATCTGCTGATCATTAAGAATGTTTTGAAGATTTGGTAGATTAATTTTTCAACAACAGACAGTTTCTAAACTGCCATCCATTACAAGAAGAGGCTGTAGCGTCATGTATACCACATACAAAGAAAGATCCAACTTTGAGTTTTCTTCAACGAGAGGCAGCATCAGTATGGTCGGCCATCCACTATCAAGAGGCTGTGGTATCATATATACCACATACAAAGAAAGATCCAACTTTGGGTTTTCTTCAACAAGAAGCAGAATTAGCATGGCCGGCCATCCACTATCAAGAGGCTGTGGTATCACATACAAGGATCCATTTTGTTTTCCATAAGATAATCCAGTTTTGTAAGTTGTTCATGATCAAAGATGGATTTGAAAGATGGAATTCTTCAACAACAGATGTTCTCAATACAGCCATCCACTGATAAAGGAGACTATGGCATGATAAATACCATGCATGCACAAGAAGCCATCATTTGGTTTTTCTTAACATTATATAGCTTTAAATATGGTCAAAGAAGGCTATGGTGTCATATCTGCTGCACAAGGAAATAATCCAGGGTTTACTGATAAATGATTTTTTTGAAACAAAAGATGATTTACTGTCACTGTAATCTGCAGTGTCATATTTATTGCACACAGAAGAATCAAACTTTTCTTTTCCTCAACAAGAGGTGGTTTCTGTATGAATATTCCTGGTAAGTGGAGGTTGCAGTTTCATATCTACCACAGAGAGAATGATCCCATCTTTGACAGATGAATTCTCAAGACATGGTTTCAGTGTCACTGTTCCTGGTCAGTGGAGACTGCAGTTTATTATTTACTTCACAGAGAATGATCTTATGTTTGATAAATGAATTCTCAACAAGAAGCAGTTTCAATATGACCATTCATTGTTAATGGAGACTGTGGTTGTCTGTCTACAGCACATGGTGAATGATCTGATGATTTATGTACATCATTATCCTTCACATCATTATCCTTAACATCATTATCCTTCACATCATTGTCCTTCACATCATTATCTTTCACATCATTGTCCTTCACATCATTGTCTTTCACATCACTATCACCCTCAGAAATATCCACCAGCTTCTCATATTCATGACCTTCCTCAGTCTCAGGAGGGTTTAGTGCCTCATAGTTTGAGCAATCGGCATTTTGTGGTATGGAATCTTCCTCCAGAATCACAGAATCCTCACTTTGTAAAATGTTCCCATGCATAGTACATGTTTCTGGAGAACAATTATAATATATCTTTTCTGCACAGTCTTCAATAATGGCTGAACATTGAACACTGTTTTCTGCTTCTAGAATCTTTGCTGTCCCACTGAGCACCTCATGAATATCTTTGTTAATGTTTTGATTACTTTCTCTAACTAGGTCAGATTCATCACAAATTAAAGGAGGAGCTGTAGCTTTTTCAAAAGAATCTCCTGATGATACTGGACCTATATTTTTGCCCTTGACATTAAAGAGGTCAGCATATCGAGGAGGGTTGTCCTCGTATTGTTTGGTACGAGCCTTACAGTCACGGATTTCCTCATATTCTGACTCAATGATTCTTGTTCCACAGTCTTCAACACAGACGTTTCCATCTCGATCCAGTTCACCAACTTCATCAATATCTGAAAGTAAATACAAGAATGTATAATACATATAAAACACATGAAAAATATAACTTTATATATTATGATATTAATTTTATTACAAAATGTTGTCTCCATTATAGGAAAGAAACTTACAAAAGAGCTCTTCAAATTTGGAATATCCCAATGGGCTTCAACAATGAACCACCAGTATTTTGGCCAGGCAGCCCATGTTGGCTTACAATCAATCTTAAACCATTGTAATGATCATAATCAACATTTGACCAATATGCTAATGCGGTCTGGAATAGGGTGAAATGAAATGAATTTGGAAGGGGAACTCAGTGTATTGCCCGAATCAAATTGTATGGTAAATATAAATATACCAACATCACAACTGCTTCCTGCCACAAATATTTCTTTTGAAATGTAAATAGTACATACCTTCAGTTACTAAACCATTAACATACAACTGGTTAACATACCATTAGTGTTCAAGTGGCTCAATTATTTACTGTCCAAAATAAATAGAGGACATATGAGTTGAAATATGAATAAGTATGGAATGAAACATGATACAAACATCACCAAGCATGTACCTTCCTAACACCGAACAAATGAAGAACATCATCAGACAACATCTACGGAGTTCAAGGTTTTGGCAGAAATTGGTGTAGCACTATAGAAATGGGACAGGATACACCCAAATTCTTATCTGATTTTTGATATGTAGCATGCCATGGATATCTGTGAATCTTTAAAGAATCCCTCTGGATTTACCTATTGTTAATGAATGCATTAATTATAAACTGGAGTGGGATGTAGCTCAAGTGTTAAGAGTGTCTGCCTGTGAAGCTGTCAGTCATCAGATCGATCCTTCTCAGTGGACCCATTTGCGGTTTGGGCTATTTTCCATTCCAACCAGTGGTCGACAACTGGCTCATCAAAGGCCATGATATGTGCTGTCCTGTCTGTGGGACAGTGCATATAAAAGACCCCTTGATACATATCGGAAAGTGTAGCCTATGTGGTGGCAGCAGGTTTCCTCTAAAAATATGTCAGAATGACCATATGATTGACGTCCAATAGCTGATGATAAGATAAAAATCAATGTGCTCTAGAGGCATTGTTAAATAAAACAAACTACTTTTATAAAGTGGAATTTCACAACTTTCAGGCAGTCTAGGTCTAGTTTGGTCATATCTCTCTATTCAGTCACAAACATTTTGTGGTAATGTCGTGTCACACTATTGCTTTTACTTTGCCACTCTCTACTATTAACATAAAGATTACACTAACAGTTTCTGTTATCAAGTGCTACTTTTGCAACCCTCGCAAATTTTAAGAAAACGTCCACGGCAAAATAAATGCTGTGGATAAATAAGTGTCCATGGCTTTTCAAATGGTAATTTAAGTGCTCACATGTTACCAACTCTGAATTCACTAAAAAAATAAAAAATTAGTTTGCGGTAAAGAAAATGCTGTGGTGAATGAAAAACTGTGTGGCAATCTCCATGGCACTGCCATTTGTTTCAGGCGATTTCAGCGGTAGCTTTTGATTATCTCCTGCTTATTTTGAACAGTATACTATTGAATAAATAATGCACAATTTGTGTATTTCTTTTTCATAAATAGATATAAAACTACCGGTACCAAAATAGGACATGATGCAGAACCTTTAAGAAACATGACTTACCTTCAGCAGTTTCATAGATGTGACTTCTCTCCTCACAGATCACTGGGCATCTAAAACAACAAACCAGTAACAATAATTATAAACAGTATTACATGTTTGTTTCTTTCTAACATTTCTACAACTCCATCGGCCAAAGGAAAAGAATATTAGTTCAAGATTTGCCCACACTGGATGGTGCCAGGGGCAGCTACCTCCCTCCCACTATAAATTACTTCCCAGCACTTTCAACAAATTCAGAAATTCTGCCCAGCACTAAGAAATATACTTTTATTTACCACTTCACATATTTTCTAAGGAATATAAATCTATAATGAAGGAAAAATTGAATTAATTTGAATCAACTAAGACCATCAACAACTAAAATAAAATTCCAAAAAGAACATGACCCCAGATCACTAAAATTATTAGGCTTTAGTAACTTGCCAGTTATCAAAATTGTCACTTAACAACTGCCCCAGTACCTCAGACATCAAACATGGTACATCTAACAGTCTATAGAAAAACTGTCACTAGGGGTGCAGAAAGTACAAGCCTGCTCGCCAAATGAGAGTAAAAATTCTAACGAACGAGTTAAAAAATTCAACTAGGTGATCTGTATTTTTCTCGACAGCAATTATATTTTTTTTGCGTCAAATCCGCCACTCCATATAAGCCATGTCAGATAATCATACATTTGTTCTATTGTTAAAAAATTATATATTGTTCTGTAGCTTGGCAGACTAGTTGAAATTCTGGCGGGCTATTAAAATTTAGTTGGTTCTGGTTCTGCAGCCCAGGGTCGCCATCACTGTTTTTAATCAGCAGCAAGAGATCTGCAACTAACTGAGTCGAAACAAATCATGGCATTTTTTACTTTTTGTTTTATTTTGCCTGGTGAATTGCCAGTCTTGCTTTAACAACAATGTATTCTTTTCCTTTGTGTTTGTCCCACCTAGTGCTGTTCAAAGTTGATTTATCAAGGTCAATATCAACTTGATCCCCATCACAATCAAATTTAGCACTGAAACATATATGCATACAATTAAGTTCAACTTGAGTATTTCTGTCTCCATCAGCCCAAAGGCTCCAACACACTTGATGCAGTTAACCCATTTTCAAACCATAATGATCTTCCCATTAATGTTGAAAATCAATTACTACTTTGAACAAGGAGAAAACAGATTACCATAACTGTGCCAGTGGGTCCTTTATAATGAATAGGTCTAATGATTATTATCTACCTGAGTATCACCAGCAATTTAGAGTCATGGTACATTCAACATCAGAGTAACTTGATTAAAAAAACAGTCTTCAAATGACTTTTGAAAATTAAACATAATCCACCTATGAATATTAGCATCAAGTTATTTGATATATTAATTAAACTGGTATTGTTACATAGGAATTTAGAGAAAACAATTTGTTTAGCTTGAATTACATATAAAATAGGTCAAAATGGAATTTTATTTTTGTTCCATTTCTGGGGCATCCATAATTTGGAAAAAAAGAAATTAGTGGCTGTTAGATGTCATAGTACTGAGCAGGGATTGATACAAGAATTTTGGAAAGGGGTGGTGATAAAAAATATTTGGTTTATTTTCTAATATTGGAGGGATACATAACCAAATCATGTGAAAAAAAAAGCTGGTAGCTGAAAGGAGAGTTAAACTCCCTGGACTGATCACTGCTGAAATAATTATTTTTCATAAAAAAAAACCCACAGAAATACCTACTTTATGATGCTTCAGGATTTTCCAGGATGCATAGGATCCATGGACTGGCAGAAAAAACTTGATGCTACCACACAGGCAACTATTTTCAATTAGCAGCCAGTGATAATTTTATACACCATTTCCTACAGACAAGACAATACATACCACAGACTTTGATATACCTGCTGTGATTGACCACCTGGAAAGGGAAACAGTCTAGTGGTTCTACCAGTGAGATTTTTTGTTTGACATCACTAGAGGAGAACATTAATTTATTAATCATCAAGAAATGGATATCAAACATTTGGTAATAATGACACATAATCATCAGAAGAAACCTGCTACAGTTTTCCATTAGCAGCAAGGGGTCTTTTATATGCACTTTCCTACAGACAAGAAAGCACAAACAACAGCATTTCATATAAAACCACCATGATATAAAGTTTTAATGGGGGTAGGGTGGGGGTGGAGGAGGGTGAACAATCCGAGTATGAGTCCATAGAGTGGGTTTGATCCAATGATCAGTGCATGTCAGGTGAATGCTCTATTGTCTGAGCCAGATTCAGCCTCAGAGTCTAAGTCTTGAGGATTATTGTAAAAATAATATTCCTTCAATAATTTTATTATTTACGTTATTATCAATTTTTCTAAATAATGATGTAAACACATATACTGTAAATTAGAAAATAAATGAATATAAATTACATATGGAAAAATAAAAATAAAATATTAAAATTTAAATCGAACACTTTTAGAATGAGAAAGTAACAAAATAGCTTCCTTTTTCAGTTATGTCACTGCTGCAAGACAGCCATGGATTTACATGTAAAACAGCAATCTGGTGTCAAACGACTCGTCAATTAGCCGTATTAACCCAGCCACTTGTTTCCATTTCAAGTCACCTGCTTTTCAAAAGAAACATCCATGACATCAGGCAGTAGATGGGCAAGAAAAATCCTAAATCAATCAAACAATAATTTGTCATGAAGGGTCTGGCTAGTTTAGAGCAGTCAAATCAATTCACTTGCCAGGATTTGCCGTATCACGTCGTGTGACCTGAATTAAGTGATCGCTTTAACACAATGTCGCTGGGAAATGCACAAATCCCGAATATCAGCAAACTGAATTAACCTCCAGTAGAGTTGGAAATAAAATTAAGCAGGGCAGTTCGTGTTGAGTTGAGGAATACTAATAGTGTTTCAAGAGCTTGGTGGTTCAGACAGTTTTATAGCAGTGTTTATTGACAGACAAAACATGCAGCCCAGTCTGGGAGACAGCTTTATCACACCACCTCTTGTCAAACAGCAGACCATTGCCTGTGGGTACTGGGTTTAGGTCAGATGATAAATGGAAAGAACTGCTCTCATCATTTAAAATTTCTCACCTGCAATATATTTCTGGAACTTTGTAAATGGAGAGACATGTTTAATCAATGCTGTTACCGAATAGTAGGTGTCAACCATATATACGTAGTATGTTCAACACATGGTCTACAGGAGAAACACTGCTAGCACAGGCAACTGTTTCTGTTTAGGAGCATGTGGTCTGTTACATGCACTTAAATCTGAACTAAAATGTAATGAAAAAAAGTAAATAATTTATTTAACGCCGACTCTAAAGCACATTGATTTTTATCTTATCATCAGCTATTGGACATCAATCATATGTATTTAGAGGAAATGTGATGCCACAACATAGGCTACTCTTTCCAATAAGCATCTATGGATCTTTTTATATGCACCGTCCCATAGACACAGCCTTTGATGAACCAGTTGTGAACCACTGGTTGTAACAGAAAATAGCCCAAACTGTAAATGGGTCCACTGAGAAGGATTGATGTGAGAACCGACCGGTTCATAGGCAGACACGCTACTGTTTGAGCTAGATCCCGCTCCCCCTTTGTTAATGAGAAACAAAAGACAATCTTACCTTAACCGTCTACGTTTGTGACAAAGGCTGATAGTTATGATGATCACAAGAATAAGAACAGCGGCTGCGGTTGATCCCAGGATGATTGCGAGGAACTTCTCGTCTGACGCACTCAGACCTGAAGATTGAAGACCCGACGCTGTAAAGTAACATCACAAAAACATGCAGTCAACAACATGCCAAACTTAAAACTACAACATTCAACTATTTCTAGAAATCAAGAAATTATTATTATTATAATTATTATTATTACTTTGTTTAATGACACCACCAGAGCACATTGATTTGTTAATCATTGACTATTGGATGTCAAACAATTTTCCATTCCAACCAGTGATCCACAACTGGTTCATCAAAGGCCATGGTATGTGTTGTCCTGTCTGTGTGACAATGCTTATAAAAGGCTCCTCGCTGCTTATCAGAAAAGAGTAGCCTATGTGGCAGCAGCGGCTTTCCTCTAAATAAATATGTCAGAATGACCATATGATTGACATCCAATAGACGATGATAAGATAAAAATCAACGTGCTCTAGAGGCGTCGTTAAATAAAACAAACTTTACTTTATATATCAGAATGACCATATGATTGACGTCCAATAGCCGATGATAGAATAAAAATCAATGTGCTAAATAAAACAAACTTTACTTTAGAACTTGACATAGATGGGCTTTAGTTCAGGAGGTAGAATGTCTTCCTGAGGTCGTCAGCTAAATAATTTACCGTTCCAGCCAATGGTCAATGACTGTTTTAACAAAGAATATTATTTGTCTGTGGTGTCATGTTTATGCTGCTAAAGGTTCATCCATATTTTTCATAATTTTCACGAGCGTACAAAATGTACTTTTTTTTCCGAACCCCCTTCACGCCCCCTACCCAACAAAAAAAAGCGTACAAACAGAAAAGGAAAAAAAAAATGATTTCGAAATAGTATTATCGTCATTTTTTATTATTTTGAAAAGCGTATAATATTATGTCCCTTTAATCCCCTACCTCCCTGGCCCTCCATGCCCCCACCCCCAAAGTACGTTTTGTACGGTCGTGAAAATGAAGAAAAAATGGATGACGCCTAATATGAAATAACCACTTTATGACGGTAGTGGTTATCCTCTGAAGACAATGTTTAACAGGGGCGGTTCCAGCAATTATGAATAGGGGGGCGCAACTATGGAGGGTGAAGCCCGAACTTGCGAGAGACGAAGGGTTTAAACAGGGAAAAAAATCATTTCTTGAAAATTAGGGGGAGGCGTACGCCGGGTGCGCCCCCACCCCCCACACCCCATGGAACCGCGCATGTGTAACAAACTCGGCATGTTTGACGCCTAATGGCTGCTATGTAATGAGTTAAGGAGTCGGTAAACAAACAAACCTATCAGAAGGCAAATTGTCTGGGGTAATCAGGGGCGAGAACATACGAAATCGAGTCTAACAATGCCACTGCTCAGCGATTTGATTAATTATAATGGATAACCTGGACATTTTTACCTTACAGACTAAGAGATCACAGAGTGAGCAATTCCCCAGATGTTGAAACACACACCAGACGTCGCTACCAGCCGATTCACGTCAGCGAAACAAATATTTCAAATCAATTCAATGAAATCGTTCCAATAATTTGCCAGTAATTGGCATCACAGTTCGCACGAGCAACAAATGTACAGTTAAATTTGTTTTAAAGGGCTAGAGCTGTATATTAGCAGTTTGTACAGGCGCAGAAGCAGGATTTCTGAACGAGGGGTCCAAATTTGGATTTCTGAAAAAGGGGGGAGGGGGTTCCAAAAGTGATGAATTAATAGAAATAGGTGAAAAAATTGTTAATATTCACATCGTTCCACTCGTAAAACGGTAAACATTTTTTTTGCTAGAAAACGGTAGGGTCCTGACCATGGGCGTAAATGCCGGGGGACACGTCCCTCCCCACTTTTAGGACAGGGGGGACGCCTATATAATTATCCCCCCCCCATCACCTTTTGCTTCGAAAAACTGAAATTAAAATGCCTAAATAAAAATCTTTGCTAATATTTATCTCTATTGTATACATATAACACTTACCCATGTTGTCTTAGCGCAAACATAGTCATACTGAAGTACACAAGGCGTCTATACTGGCGTCAAACGGGGAGAGGGGGGGGGGCGGGAAGACAGTTGGAAGGTCCATCCACCCACTTTTTGGACAGGGGATGTTCCGTCCCCCCACTTTCAGGAACGGATTTTCGCCCTTGGTCATAACCTTATGGACCCCCTGGAAGCGCTACTGTTGTATATAACAGACACTTTGTAGCAGGGATTTCCTTTTTTAAAATTGTTGTACATTTTAATTCAAAATGAAATATAAATCTTTAAGAAACAAATGAAATATAAGTCTTTAAGAAATATAAAAATATTTTTGTTTCTTTTAACAACAAACAACTTTATTTCCGTTTGTATCTCCTACAAGGAACGAAATCAGTATATGAAGGGGTCAGAATAACAACAGACGTTTTTCAGGACCAAACAGCTAGCCGACGCACGAGAGACTTGAGACTAACCTTTGCGCTTCATACTAAACGCATACTTCCACGTATCCTTGACCTTGGATTAATTTCAAATGTAAACGTTTGATTTGTCCATAGGAATTATTCATTCAGCTACTTACATAACCACCGCATCTCGCTTATTATCAATATTTTTAAAATAATAATGAATTATACTCACGGACAGATAAATCGAAAAAAAAATCCGTTGAAGGTGTGACGTATAATGTATCTCGATTCACGTGACGCGTATTCCCCCGTTAGCCATTATTTTAATACTTCTGAATATTTTTGTAGCTGCAAACACATTTCGTTCCAATTTATTCTGCCCCACGAGTTGTTCCGATCTTGAAATTAGACATGTTTAAATGTGAAAAAAAATCCATCGACTCGACCTGGAATTCCCTATACCATGGTTCAGTTAAAATGTCTTGCTTGTTATGAAAACGAGATCTAGTATAACAAATGCATGTGTTTTAGACATTGTATTTAAGATTAAGGAGCAGGGTGTAGTTCAAACGGTAGCGTCTCTATCTCTCCTCTTTCGTTCTCTCTCTCTCTCTCTCTCTCTCTCTCTCTCTCTCTCTCTCTCTCTCTCTCTCTCTCTCTCTCTCTCTCTCT
>JAULBS010034111.1:0-10198 GCA_032355785.1 Symmetromphalus regularis
TACTTCAAGAACCCAGTATCCCACTGGGATACTATAAAATATTGTTGTTGCCTTTCTAAAAAAAAAATCATCCGTTTCGTTTTCCTTTTTGTTTTGTTTTTATCCCGAATTTTTTTAACTTTTCGTTGAAAAAATCATAATTTTCCGGCAAAGTTAAATAGCCCAAACCCAGTCTAATGTTACGCCGTAACAGTTTTTTGCCACCAATTCCAGTGACCAGTTTTCCGTGTGAGCAATTTTTTAGCACCCAATTTATCGTTTGTCATGTCTTTCAAAAATAATATTTTATTTTACAATTACATCCAGATTATAAACACTCACTGAATCTGTCATTGGTAATAATATATATTCGTTTTGAGTTTGTATTTGAACAATTCCAAAAATATTATTTAAACATTGCAATGATTTGTTAAAATTACAATTGTTATTATTTTCCGTTCTCGTTTATTTTGAATTCTGCCAGTTCGATTGCCGCAGGACTAATAGCGTCGTAGTAATAGACTGGAAACTGCAAAAGTCGCTAGTGGGATACTAACTTCTCAAATGGGATACCAGACTTTGAAATGCTAGTATGCAAATGAGGGATTTTATGAAAATATTTTTTCTTACTAGGAATATTTCTATTTTTCAGAACTTGACAGAGGAGTCAATCAAAAACAAAGATGACCAGATTGTGACCTTCACCCTCATTCAAGTGTTTTGCCATGCGAGGGTCATCACTTCTCTCTTGACCTCGGACCTCTCACAACCATTGTTTGTCCTCCTCCTTGACGTTCTGTCAAAATATGCTGAACACGTGACGAGGATGGCTTGTGTTATGAACAGCATGGTGGAAGCTGATGATGGGAGTCTGTGGGATCCAGTGTGTGAAGCTGTGCAAACAATAGAACATCAGGACATTAAAGGTCATCTGATGAAGAAGCTAGGAGAATATTACCCAGACGGAGTGAAATAATCCACTGATCACTGTCACGCTAGTTAAGAAATTGTCAGTTATGGAAGATAGTTATAGAAGTTACTGTTACCTCAGTTAAGAAGTTACTGTTAGGTCAGCTATGAAGTCGTTATGACCAGACATTGATGAAGAAGCTGGGAGAATATTGCCCAGATGGAGCGAACTGATCCACTGATCACTGTCATGTTAGTTAAGAAATTGTCAGTTAGGTAAGATACAGTTATAGACATTAAGAAGTTACTGTTACTTCAGTTAAAAGGTTACTGTTACGTCAACTATGAAGTTGTTACGACCAGACATTGACCATGAAATGAGAAAGAGAGAAAAAAGGAAATAAATGAATCACTAAGTACATGGTTACCTAGATGGCTCTTATCAACATCACTGTTAATCTATTCATTCTGGGTTATACACAAAGCTTCAGTGAGACTGATCTATGACCCTATGTGATGCTCATATTTGACAAGACCACATGTGAAGCCCCGTTTGACAAGATCTCATGTGAATCCCCACATTTGACAAATCCCCATGTGAAGGCTCACCTTTTACAAACACCCTCTCTTGGTTTCAGTAGTCCACAGCCATGTTATTAGTAACATGCTTTCTCCCGCCTTTTGAGAATTGCAGATTCTTAATGTTTTAAGGGTGTATGTTGGTGGAAATTTTGTTTTGCCAAAATATTTGAATGATTCTACAAAGAATAAACTTCTGCATGCTGTTAGAAGCAAGAAGAGAAAATGAATATACTCTTTGTAATTCATTGTATGGGCTTGAGTTTGAACGTACACGTTTTCAGTCTACATGTAGCTTTGATAAAATGTGCATCTCAATAGGTGCACAATCATGATTTGTATTAAAAGTTGTCTTTTAAGTTTTGTGGTTATTTTTTACTTTCGGAGTGGTATGTAACTCAGTTACAGAGTGGTATGTATGTATGTAACTCAGTTACAGAGTGGTATGTATATATGGAACTACATTACAGTGGTATCTATGTATGGAACTCCATTACAGTGGTATCTATGTATGGAACTCTGTTACAGAATTGTAACTCAGTTACAGAGTGGTATGTATGTATGGAACTCTGTTACAGAATTGTATGTATGTAACTCAGTTACAGAGTGCTGTGTATGTATGTAACTCAGTTACAGAGTGGTATGTATGTTTGTAACTCCATTACAGAGTGATATGTATGTAACTCAGTTACAGAGTGGTATGTATGTTTGTGACTGTTACAGTGGTTTGTATGTAATGTAGTTACATAGTGGCATGTATGTAACTCTGTTACAGAATGATATGTATGTATGTAACTCGGTTACAGAGTAGTATGTATGGAACTTGGTTACAGAGTGGTATGTATGTTTGTAACTGTTACAGACTGGTATGTATGTAACTCAGTTACAGAGTACTATATATGTTTGTAACTCAGTTACAGTGATATGTAACTAGGTTACAGAATAGTAATTATTAGTATGTATGCATATAACTTACAGAATAGTATCTATGTATGAAGCTCAACTGCAGTGGTATGTAACTTACAGAGTAGACTGTATCATCAATGTATGTATGTAACTGTTTCAGAGTGGTATACATGTGTGTAACTCAGTTACTGAGGAGTATGTAACTTGGTTACAAAGTGATAAGGATGTATGTAACTGTTACAGTGGTATGTATGTAACTCAGTTACAGCTGGCATATATGTATGTAACTTGCTTACAAAGTGGTATGTAACTCAGTTCCAACGGTACGTATCTATTAACTCAAGCTTGCCTGTACTTATGGCAGTTTTGTAAAATTGTAAAAGACATGACTAAAACTAAAAATACTGTAGTACAATGTAATGCCATCCATAACATTACAGGATAGCATTTCTCTAAATGGAGCGGGATGTAACTCAAATAGTAGAGTGTCTGCCTGTGAAGGTGTCGGTCATGGGATTAATCATTCTCACTAGACCCATTTGCAGTTTGAACTACTTTCCATTCCACCAGTGGTCCACAACTGGTTCATAAAAGGCTGTGGTATGTGCTGTCCTGATTATAAAAGACCCCTTCCTGCTTATCAGAAAGAGTAGCCTATGTGTCAGCAGTGGGTTTCTGTTAAAAATATACAATGTACATCACTATTATCAGAATGACCTGTATCCAATCAATTCGTACCATAGTCATTTCATACCAGTTATTTGGTTATTTCGTACCATATCTGTTTGGTCATTTTGTACCATAGTCATTTCGTACCAAAGTCGTAATATATATCTACTGACAGATCATGTATATACTGGGTTATTCCACAGAAAATCAATCAATGCTTCACACCTGACCCCCTTAGATCACCTGATTTTTTGTGTACATTAGCTATATAATATAATTATTTAATGAAACTCTGTAAGTTAAACATAATACTATGAATACTGCAATCAGATATATTATACATGCATAACACATTTTACAATCTCAAGCCAAAATCTAAATTTGGTTCAGCAATTTTTATTCTACTATATCACAGGATCTATCTTAGTGTGAAAGTTCAAAAAAAAAAGATTAATTTTTTTTTACATCGCATTATTTACATGGGGGCCCAGCCTGGGCCACCATGGCCTTCTATATCCAACACTGTATCACCTTCATGTGGTAATACACATACATGTATGTTCAGAAAAGTGAATGGGTTAGTTGCCACTTAAATACATTACATTATTAATTTACTTCTCTTATTCATTTAAACCTTTATTCATTTAAAAATTTTCTCATCTTCAAGATGTGTTTACACGTCAACATTTATTCATCAACAACAAAAATAAGAAGTGGCATATCATGACAAGAATAAGATACCGGGTACGAAATACTATGGTACCAAATAACTATGTTACGAAATAAAAATGGTACGAAATGACCAAAGCACAATGGTACAAATGTACGAAACGACTATGGTATGAAATGACTGGTACGAACCAACCATAAACTATGGTACGAAATAACTTTGGTACAAAATGAGTAACATCCAAATGACCATATGATTGATGTCCATATATATCGATGATAGATAAAAATCAATACATGCTCTAGAGGTGTCGTTAAATAAAACAAACTTTACTTTCTCTAAACTGTCATGTGTAAAGATTAGAACAATTAAAATTGTCTGGAGTAATAAAGATAATATATGAAATTCACTACCATTTGTTATTAAATAATTTTACTTTATCATTAACTAAAGCTTGTGACAAAGAAAACTGATTTCACTTGGGACATAAATTTGATAATAAATGGTATCTCATTTAATGTCATCTATATATTAATTATATATATGTATACACTTACAGGTAAAACAAAAACTGACCAAGATATTTTATTTGTGAATTAACCTTGCCTCTTAAACATTCTAAAAAAAATTTGATTAGCAACGTAACTTTTAAAGATTTATAAAACTCCATACACATCAAAAAAAAACTTGTCTATATTCTTCAATTTGTCTTTGGCACATTGGACAACGTCCATTACCTCGCTGTACATTCTGCACACATTCCAAACACATGTGAGTGTGTCCACATGGAAAAACTGCAACACTACGCTCTCTTTCAAAGCAGATACAACACTGCGTTCTTCTTTCTAATTCTTGCTGAACATTTGGTAATCTATTTCCCTCAGCATTTCCTGACTGGTTTCTTTCAACATTTGGTAAGCGATTTCTCGAAATATTTTCAAATACATCTATATTTCTTTGAACATTTGGTAACCTGTTTCTCTCGACGTTTATATTTCTTTCATTGTCACCTCGCATTCTTAAGTGATCTGCTTCTTGTTGAATGTTCACCTCATTTTCATTTTCTCTATTTTCTAAATCTACTTGTTCATTCTCATCCTCACTGTCTGTCAAGTCAGAATGTTGACTGTTTTCAAGATCTGAATCATGTTCTTCTTCACGGTGTACAATTATATTCCTTTCAATTTCTTCATGCTGATTATCTACACCTGGAGCATTGTTTTGTAAATTATCTGCATTTTGTGGCATTCGATTTTCTTTCCAATACTTATTATCAAAATATAAAAATGCTGCTGATAACACAAACACCCAACTTAATGCATTTGTTGCCTTGTCACCAATTCCAAGGATTCCTCGAACAATGTGTGTTATGATCCAAACAAACACTGAAAACAGTCGTGATGAAACTATGTAAATGTATGGGCTTACTTTATAAAACACCATCATCACATCTCCAAAAATGTTGCAAATAAACAGAAGTAAAATGTAGATCATTTTCAGTAAAATCTCGAGCAACGCAAATACAAAATCGAACAACAGTCTCAAACATGATATCAGCAACGGAGGCATCGTGAAAATGATATTCAAAGATAAAGCGGTACAGGTCAGAACTGAGAGAAGAAAGAATCCAAAACATAAACTATAAATCATCTTGAAATAGTTTGTGGTTGCATAATGAGCATTATTCAAATTATCAATGGAGGTATTTTATAAATAGAAAAACGCATGTCGCTGTATTTTCAAGTTATTTCCCATTCAGATGGAATTATTAAAATGTTTTAATGAATATTCCGTTTGTATCTGGTTCTCAATATATTTAATTTCCGGGTCAATAGACTGTATTCCTTCTTTTTGGTTTGTTTTCGCGTAATATCCGCTTTGGGGTCGGTTATCCGGTTTTTCATTGATTTGTCACCTGTATCTGTTGGATACCGTAAAATTAACTCATTTCAAAAATTAAATTAATATCATAAACCAAATAATGTCATTTCAAAAAGGAAATCGAAATCATTCACCAATTTAATTAAACACTGTTTTACGACAAAACAATTAAACTTCATCAGTACAATCTGTTACACTTTATTTTTATTGATTATTTAAAAACGTGTGCGTATATTTCAAGTTATATTTTTGTATCCATATTTATAACGTCAACTTATAAAATAAATAAACTTTGTTAATAATGTATGCCGTACAATAATTTACTATACAAATGCAAAGGAGGCCGATTACAAGAGGATGATGAAGGGAAAGGGCCACACTGACACGTCGTAGTCCCTGTATACATATAGTACACGAAAGAAACCTGATTACGCAACGTAGGCTAGCTGCAAAGACTCGACTGACTTGACACCACGTACCAAAGGTTTATACTGTGTCCACATGGACAGTTTTCGTGTTTCTTTAATAAGTGATCGCGCGATGTTGGAGGGAAATAATAACAACATTACATGTTGACATGGGGAAGATATCAACTTGACACCGGTGCACAGCATCATATTTATGGATTTCCTATTTTGGTTTTCCTTATATTTAAGTAAACCATAGTTGCAGCAATTTATGGGCTGGGTAGACGTCGATGCTGCTGACCATGGCTTTGCCAAGGACAGGACAATCCTGACAACGGCTAGAGATACGTTTTATCTTATGTGTAGTTTGTTTAAAACCATTGCAATGTACGTTACAGCGGCAAAAGATGCTCTCTGTTTCCTTATTGATACCAACTACCAGATAGTATCGTCTATTATGTTTGGTCATTCTTTGCTTTTATTTTCGCTTGTGCAAAGATGATATATACAGTTATAGTAAGCATAGTACAGAACTGCTATGAATTCATTTCTGAATTTGTTGCCTGCTTGTATGCAATTGTCCTTTTTATGTGGGATATTTTTGTGCTACTGTATAAAATATTGTGTTTCCTCTTCACTGGTGCAGAGAACATTAGTGTTTGCCTGTGGACTGGTACCTGTACCACAGTGACAACATTGAAACAGTCAGCAACAGATATTGTCAGTAGCTGTTATTCAATATGGAATTGTGGAATTGAATTCTCACAGGAATTGAAAAACGCAGTTGTTGGAGGATTTTCAATGATTGGAAGTTTGGGTGTTTATGTTGTGAGAACTGTGTGGTGGAGTCTTGGATTTTCATTCACGTCGGTGCTAAACTTATTATGCAACTTCTACATCCATATTTATAACATCTGGAATAAACTTGTTTCTGCTGCTTCCAGCTCTTTCATGTTATCGCAAGAAGTGTACTTAGGAGTTATCATATGTTGCATAATTTATCTTGTAGTATCAAACTTAATCCTTTTTGTTAGGTCAAACGGCATTCCTTTTAGATACTTATGGCACAGGTCAAGAACAAGAGTGCAGCGACCTCATTATGAATTTGATCATGACTTTGAAAGCGATGCGGAGGTTTTAGATAATGACGAAACCGAAGGGGAGGAGGTTCTGAGTGATGATAGTGGATCAGTGACAGACAACAGTGATGAAATGGGTAGTGATGATGAAATTAGTGAAGATGACGATGACAGCGATGGATCAGTGAATTCCCAGACGTTTTCATCAGAAAGTGATCATGAAATTGAAATAAATCTTCCAGAGTCATCAACAGAAAGATACACATTGCGCAGTCGTTCTTCAACACCATCCAGGCTTAAAAATCTTTCCAGTGAGGATTTTGTTTATGAAATAGAAAAAGAAAAGGATAAAAGAAAATGTGTTGTTTGCCAAGACCGTAATAAGTGTGTGCTTGTTTTGCCTTGTCGTCATATGTGTCTGTGTGTTGAATGTGCTAACTATATTGTTCGAGCAAGATATGCAGTGAGAAGAGTCTGCCCTCTCTGTAGGCAACAGATTGAAAAAGTTATGAATGTTTATGTGTGAAGCATACATGCTGGTATACAATCATGATTCATTGAAGCACTTGTGCTTATAAAACTTTAAATTGTTCTTTGGGGTTCATCCATAAATCATTATCATATGTCATACTTAGGGGGTTGGTCTGTAAGGATACATGTCATCATTACAAAGTACTGCAAGAATATGAGTGGTTTTAAAATAATGCAAGTACAGACTTAATTTATAAGCATATTTAAGTAAAATATTTAATATTATATTCATTGTACTATACCACATATCGTACACTAAGTACAGAAATTTCATATTATATTATTGTATTATAAATACATAAAGCATTATGTACATGTATGATGTAATGTACATTATTAATACTATTATCAGTACAGAGTAAATGCAATTATGCACATGACTTGTAGTGTACATAACAGTCAGGATTCTGCCTGTGAAGTTAAGAATAGTGACAAAATGATGTCATGGTAGTCCTGCTAAAATTGCACGAACAATCGTTTTGTTCGTGCATCAGTCATGCAAATTTATTTCGCATAACTGATTTACCGTTCATGTAAAATTGGCTAAATAAAGTTGTTTTTCCATTTATTTATTTTAAAAACCGGTTATGAAAATGGTTATGCCAATGTTTTTGGCATAACCTATTTTCAGGTTAAGCAGATTTTATATTTGTCCAGACCTGCATGGTATGGGGTGTGGCAAAAAAAATATATCATGTCTATGATATTGACATGTTATATTTACATACATATACAGACACGGATACAGTATTTCTGAAAGGGGAGGGGGTCCAAATATGATTGGTGAATAGGACGTGGGGGGGGGTATGATTAATTTTCACATACTTCATCTCAGAAAATATATATATTTTTTAAAATTCTAGAAACGGGAGGGTCTGGTCCGCTACTGGTATATATGTGCATGTATGTAACCGTTATTAAACCGATGGTTATCAATATGATCAGTGCATTCATGTTGGTCTGAGCTTGTAAGTGCTGCTTCCTCCACCCACCCCCCGTGCTGTGGGTGGGTAAAATATTGTAGTGTAACACTATGTACTATGTATTTTGTAATTTATAATTCATGTCATAGCATGGATATAATTTGTTTTCTTAATTATGAAAGTATTAATTACTATTAAATAAATTTACCAAATGTTAATTCTTCAGGTTATTTTGAAGTTTGTATTATGTTGATTAAGTATTTTTTATCAAAAGAAAATTATTTTTTATTCATTTCTACACAACTGAGAAAAAGGGATTATTTCAGTTTTAATAATTAATACTTATAGTAATACCAATTATTAATAATTTGTGTATTCTAATTATATATATGTATATATATATATATATACACACACAACTATAAAAAAAAATTATTTATTTTTCAAGTTTTCAGTCTTTTTTTTAGACATCTGCTTTGTTATTAATGTATTAATGTATTGTGGTTCACATATAACCTGTCTATACTAGTTAGATACATGTATGTAAAATATGTAACTTCATTACTGATCAATCACCTACGTGTAATAATATTTACCACTGCAGCACTTGGGGGTGCAACGATATACCGGTATATTGCAATACTTGCCGAGCACAATACATACCGTGATATGGTGCAACGATATACCGGTATATTGCAATACATGCAGAGCACAATACATACCGCGATATGGTTTCATATATCACAATATATCTACCTAATGAGTATCCATCTTCTTATAAAACCTATAACTATAACATTAAGTCATAAAACTAAAAGTTAAAACATAAATCTGCTTATCTGTATATTCTCTTGTTTCATCAGGAATTGATACAGGTCTGCCTGTCTGAGATATGTTTAGTAATTAGTATGATAGTATCAAAGTACGACTTTATCACATCTTGGTAATTAATCAAACTGTATTGCAATATGGGTTTGCTGTATCGCAATACAGTTTTGGTCGTATTGTTGCCCCCCTAGCAGCCCTGCTTTAAATGAATCATAGACGGGTATATACACATATATATATATTTCAACTTTATTACATCTAGATTTACTACTAGCAGCATCTAGCCTGAGAGAGTAGTGTTTGGTTAGTTAATAGCATCTATACTTCATAGCTTCGGTGTATAACTTTTAGTATTAGTTTCATTACCATTTAATTTATTAATCCATTATATGTACACAGCAGAAATAGTCACATACATGTTGTAAACAGATTAGGGAAGAGAATTATTTAAAATATTAATTGTAAAGACTCACTTGAGACACACTGTATGTGAATGATCATTATTGATTCATACATACACAATATATTAACATTTTAAAAAATAGTTAAATGTGTACTTTTTGTTTCAAATCAATTAATGTGTTCTATTTTGAGACCCAACCAATCAGGGTGGTAGGTACTGAGATGAAATATCAGCCAAATCATGGGATTTTTAACCTCGATACTGGCTCCAACCCAGAGAGTGTTCTTCAAGGCTGTGGATAGGTGTATGCCACTGCTTTATCAAAGGCAGTAATATGTGTTCTCCTGTCTGTAGAAAAGTGCATATATATATATATATATATATATGAAAGATAATTGGAAAAAAATAGTCTGTGGAGGTAACAGGTTTCTTCT
>JAULBS010034122.1:0-10198 GCA_032355785.1 Symmetromphalus regularis
TATATATAAAACATATATATTATGGACGTGGCAACAGTTTAGTCGTTATGATTGCAAACATTAAATGCTTAACACTATTATCGTATTCAAGTATTTAGAACTAGTGCCCGTTTTAGATAATTAACTATAATATTAATTGTTTTAATATTTTGGTGTTTAGTGTTCTTGTGTATGTAAACAAAACAGGTAAAATGGCAATTATAAAGAACAATACTAATAAATAAGTAACAAATAAATAAACAAGCTGGACTCTAAATATTTAAACACGACAACAAGAGCCGAATATTAAATAATACACTTTTCATTTCTGTTATTTTCGCTGTTTGGGCTATTTTCCGTTCCAACCAATGATCCACAACTGGTTAATCAAAGGCTGTGGTATGTGCTGTCCTGTCTGTGGGACAGTGCATAGAACAGATATCGTAAAATATTTTTTTTAATTTTTTTTTTAAAAATCATTCTGTTAATTTCAGGCTTGGAGTCGTGCGCAACTGACAAGCCATGCGCAGAGACCTGCGCGAGACAATACACGAGCTTATTCGCGTCAATCTGTACTCTTGGACAACCGCCCACCTGTGAGGATTACGCAAGAGTCCACAAAGGCGGCCCACATGGTTGCCGACATATCAGCACCTTCATGTATTGGTCGCCTCTCATGGCTGTTCCGCCAACTCCTAAACATCATCTACCAGGCTTTCTGCAAGAGACGCATTCTCAGATTAATAGCGCTAATGGAGTTCAGAATCGGAGAAAAATAAACAAATAATTTTGCCAAAATTTAATATGGTTTTATATCTTTATTTAAGAACATTTCCAGGTTAAAATTCCTGAAGGATACAAATATCTGTCACCTAGCCAATGAGTTATGGAAACTTTAATACAGCCTTCTGTATTCCTGGGTGGAAATTTACGTTACCATTTTGGAATTCTGGCATAGTGCTAAAAGAGAATAAACAAAACCAGACTATTTTGATGGATGTTTTTATTTTTCAAGATCTTAAAATGATTTCTATGGACCCTCTGTGAACAATATGTAGCGAGGGAAATTTCGAGTTATCACATTAATGATGAAAGTAATGTTGACCCAAAATTTATAAATGTTTCAATATTGAGGGTAAGGTGGTTTATCCTTATATTTGTACAGTATCTCGAATCTGATAGAAACCCTTCAACAATATATGTGGCTTAAACAATATCTGTTTCACATTAAATATATTTAAATCCATTTATGTTTTCTTTTTAGTTTTTTAAACTTATATCCAAATTATGGTTAAACAGTAAATCACAGATAATATGGCTTCCTGGGCGTCTCCATTTTTTAAATATCACATGTAAAGAATATACATATTGAAGTTAAACTGAGAAAAATGATAATGAATTTTATCACTTTGATTGTTTTGCCATAGGCAGTCATTTTCGACCTCGTATTTAAGAAGGGCTCTGATCGTTCTGCATGTATAGGGACATTTGAAAACAAGTCTTCGTACACAGTTATAGATGGCAGTATCAGGTCAAATTATGGAAATTTGTGACCCTGGTTGTTTTGCCGTTGACGTCTTAATATGTCTGTGCGTGCGTGTGTGCGAACGTGCGTGCATGTATGCGTGCGTGTATGTGTGTTATGTCAGAGATTCATAAAATACAGTTTGCAAAAATATCCAAAAGTGTAAAATCATGCACACCATTTATGAGCACAATGAACTTTATAAACAATGATTGTCAACATTATAATTATGGGAAATGTTTGTCAGTGTAAACAACAAAACTTGACTCGTTTATTTTAAAAACAAACCTATTGTGATAAATATTATTAGAGTATCAATGTACAACGATAAAAACAGCAGCATAATTGTAATACTTACTAATATGATTTTGGTTTATCTGTAGAATGTAAAACTTCATAGAACAATATCAGACATGGGAAAATGACAGGTGGACATAAAACCTATCAAGATTCAAAATAGGTAAAATAACAAATTGTTTTAAATATGTTTTCTCTTATAGTTATATTTGCCATTCTCCCAATAGGTACGTATGTATTTATTTTATTTTAAAACTAAATCATTCATTCATTCACTCAATCATTTAGTCACTGATTGATTGATTCAGCCAGTCAGTCAGTCAGTCAGTAGGTCAGTTATTCAGGCAGTCATTAATTTGTTCACTCTTTCATTCAGCCATTCACTATTTCATTCAGCCATTCACTTTTTCATTCAGTCATTCACTCTTTCATTCAGCCATTCACTCTTTCATTCAGCCATTCACTTTTTCATTCAGCCAGTTAAAGACTTTCTTTCATTTAGTTAGTCACACTCCGTCACTGTTTTTCATTCATTCATTCATTCATTCATTCATCATTCATTCAATCATTCAATCGATCATTGATTTATTGATTAATCCATTCATCCATCCATCCATCCATCCATCTATTCATTGATTCATTCATTCAGTCAGTCGGTCGGTCGGTCGGTCGGTCACTTATTCCTTTATTAATCCATTCATTCACTGTCATTCAGTCTTTTATTCAGAAACTATTATTCTTTCATTTATCATTCATTCATTTATTCATTCATTCATTCATTGTCATTTATTCATTCATTCACTATCATACATTCAGTCAGTCAATAAAGATCAATCATGATCATTATTAATTCATGATGTTTTTGTTATCTGCATAAATATGTCATACAATATGTTTTAAATATGTTGTGTTCGTGTATATTTGCTGCTAAACATTGTTCAAACATTAATTTGCAGCGTCTAGTACTGACAGTGGTTGTACGGCTGTGTCGGGACACTGCCAAGAAGAGAGTGTACCATGTTCGGGATCGTTTCGCATTGGTCTCTGCTCTGGTCATGCGACTAGGAAATGCTGTCTGCCTTCTTTAACATCCCATGTCGGTGAGAGATGGGGAGGATAAAAAGAAAAAAAAGCGAGAGAGATGAGAAAGAGAATTGAAAGATATTATGTTTGACAGAGGAATGAGAGAAAGACAATAGTATTTTAAAGTTATTTTTAACGACCTCACTGACTTATTAATCATCTGTTATTGGATTCAATCTTATAATTATGAGACATAGCAGGTTAAAACCGCCACATGTTTTCTATTAGCAGCTATTAAACGTTATAATTATGCACTTACCCACCGACGGGCGTTTGATATACCAGTCGTGGAGCATTGGTTGAAACGGAGGAAACCCAATCAACGAATGAGTTCACCGAGGGGGTTTGATCCTATGACGAAAGCACATCATGTGAATGCTTTACTGACCGAATCAGATCTTGCCTCGATGAGAAAGAGTCAGAGATATAGAGAACAAATGAGATAAGTATTGAGAAGCCAGAGATATAGAGAACAAATGAGATAATTATTGAGATGTCAGAGGTATAGAGACCGAAGGAGATAATTATAGAAGTCAGAGATATAGCGAAGTCAGAGATAAAGAGAAAGAATGAGATACTATTAATTATAGAAGTCAAAGATATAGAGAACGAATGAGATACTAGTAATTATAGAGGTCAGATATATTGAGAACGAATAAAATACTAGTAATTATAGTGGTCAGAGATATAGGGAACTAATGAGATACTAGTAATTATAGAGAAGTCACAGATATAGAGAATTAATGAGATACTAGCAATTATAGAGGTCAGAGATATAGAGAACTAATGAGATACCAGTAATTATAGAGGTCAGAGATATAGAGAACTAATGAGATACTAGCAATTATAGAGGTCAGAGGTATTGAGAACGAATGAGATACTAGTAATTATAGAGGTCAGAGGTATTGAGAACGAATGAAATACTAGTAATTATAGAGGTCATAGATATAGAGAACGAATGAAATAATTATAGAGAAGTCAAAGATGTAGAGAACGAATGAGATAATTATAGAGAAGTCAGAGATGTAGAGAACGAATAAGATAATTATAGAGAAGTCAGAGATCTAGAGAACTAATGAGATAATTATAGAGAAGTCAGAGATGTAGAGAACGAATGAGAGATTGAATATCCATATTATTTATAACCCTTTGTTAAAATTAATGACTCTATGGACGTTATTTTCTCAAAGAAGACAGGTTTAAAGTTTAGTATATTTAATTATATTACTCGTCTTACGAGTTCATGTTCCGCTATCTACCCTTTGTAAACTATATACGTTGATACTAATAGCATAACATATATTATTGTTTTCTCAATATCCTAGATTCTGATAGTCACTGTACCAGTGCCACCGGACGTTGCCAGGAAACAGGTTTACACTGTTCCGGAAGTTACGTCAGTGGACTGTGCTCTGGACATAGGTCTAGAAAATGCTGCCTTCCCAGTTCAGCCATTGGTGCAGGTGCAAATAGAAATTAATAATTTATTACTAAATGTGAGGTTCTAGATTTTTTAAAAGGGGTTTCTAATTTTTATAAAATATTTTTCGCATAGAATACCGGTACATGGCTTTGGTGTTTGAGGGTTTCGTATATGCTGCTCCAGTCGAATAACAAAATTAGCCATTTTAAAATGACAGTATTGTATTCAGTGACGCCATGTCTAATGTTAATGATATATTATATATATAGATATACGCACGCACGCACACACACATCCGTCAATGGAATGTCATTTGGTCTGAAATACATTAAATGAACTTTACAACACTTTCAAGTTACAAGTTTTTTTGAGAAGGTGGTATCCATTTAAAAATTATATTTATCCTCAATAAGGTTTTTGAAAGGGAAAATATCTATTTTGAGAATTATAGAATACTTTCGTTTGGGAGAGGGTACATAGCCGCAGATTTAAATATCCTATAAGATAGTCAAAGTATGGGGTAGGCTATATTGGAACTTCTGGCCTGCCATTGACGCTATTCCCAATACATCTTACTGTCTGAACAATTTACAAGGAAATACAACGGGGCAGTCTTAAATTACAAGAAGATTGACCTAAATTCAGATAAGGAAAAAATGTCTTTCTGTTCTTTTGAAATAAAGTTTAGTTTTCTTTAACGAATATTCTATAGCACATTTATTTTTTATCTTAGCATCGCACGTCAATCATATTGTACTTTTGACATATTTCTTTAAAGGAAATCCGCTGCCTCTACATAGGCTACACTCTCCGATTAGCAGCAAGGGGTCTTTTATATGCAATTTCCCACAAACGGGACAGTACGTACCACGGCCTTTGATGAACCAGTTGTAGATCACTGGTTGGAACGGAAGATGGCCCTAACTGCAAATGGGTCTAACGAGAAGGATCGATCCGATGACCGACCGCTTCACAGACGGATACTCTACCGCTTGAGCTACATCCTGCCCCTGTTCTTTTGAATGACAGTGTCTCTGTACAATCATATACTGACCCAGAAACACTGTCACTCGGTTGTAGCTTTAAACAGTCTCCTTAGTAAACAATAATAATAATAGTAATAATAATTATAATACGTTTCTTCAAAGAAAAACATTCGGATATTGAAGAATTTGAATATGAACAACAGAAATATTGTCGTTAAAAGTACAAAAATTAAATAAAAAACACCCCCAAAAAATGAAACAAAAAAACAAACATTATGTGCTCTTCTTTGTTTTCTTTTTCTTTTTTTTAATAACAGGAATTTCCCAACAATGTCTTGACTGTATCTGCAAAGTAAGTGCAATTTTTAAAATTAGTTCATTTTATTCATAGTTGTATCACTAGTAAAGCGACTAAGGTTAGATTTTAGCTAGAATCGTGCACTTTTTCAGGAAAGCATGAAACGTCCCACAGTGGTAGTATGATACCTAAGGATCATTAAAAAAAATGGTCCCCAAAAATTAGCGCCCTCTGATAGCCGCCATCTTGAAATCAAATATTGCCGCCAAAATATTCCATTTTAGTCAATATATTCATATCTACAGCACCTAGAACTGTAAATCAAGCATCATTACCCATGTTTTCAATATCAGGGAGTATCATGGAATAATCAGAAATTATGTGAAATGGCCGCCATATTGGATTTCAAGATGGCCACTTGTTTTAGCTCTCTTTATAATCTAGGTAACTAAAACAAAATTCCAAATTTAAACCAATGTTTTTGACCAGGCAATGAAGTAGCACAATCTAAAATGAAGCCAGATAGCTCCACATTGGATTTCAAGATGGCCGCCATAATTTTAACTTTCTTTAATATATCTATCTAGGTAAGATAGAAATGAAATTCCAAATGTTAAACCAATGTTAAAACCCATTTAAACCCTTGCAAAACGTAGGCGTACCTAAACCAATCACACTTGCAGAGTTGGGTGCATTCTAAGTTGATCATAAAACAATTGCAGTTCCCCTTGCAGGATTTGCTGCATTTGCAAGAAGAGCGTTCTTGACATGTTATCTCTGCAACATACACAGTAGTCCATCGCGGTTAGAATCCATTTTCAGTCGCTTCATACTCTCAGTTTGTTAATTCTGGAACCAGTAGCTGGAGCTGTAGTGTTTGACCCCATACGTGCCCTGCTTTGTAAGCTGCTCTTTTAATGTGTTCATCAAGGGCAACTTTTGTCAGTCAGATAGTCGGAGACATTTTAGATAACAATGTGATGATGAGTAAAATAATGGGTGAAGCGCCGAGACCAGATTCAAAGAAACTAACAATTCTGCAGGATTTTGTTCGATTACACCACCGACTGGCCATTGCTGAAACCATCTACAAAAGGTGCAACCTTTAGGTACTTTAACACTTGCCGCCTTAACTTCAGCAATCACAGGTGTCTGGTGTGATGAATTCCTGACAGAACCCTTAGATTTCCTGAGAAATCATCTTTATGGTCCCTAGGTTCCTGAAAGGGCATTTTATGGTCAGACAGATCTGTAATACACAACAATATCATCTATCAACGATGTATCTTGACTCTTCTAGATAAATATGATGTGACTGGTTGTGCCCTTGTAATTACTCACCAGGGAAGTGCAGTGACAGGCTCCTAACCTCGATAGAGCACATCCTCGGCGACTGGGACTCCTTCCTTACTCATTTCTTACAAATGCAGCAAAGGGAACTGCAAGTGTTTTATGATCAACTTAGAATACACCCAAGTCTGCAAGTGTGATTGGTTTAGGTACGCCTTCCTTTAACAAGAGTTTAAATGGGTTTTAACATTGGTTTAACATTTGGAATTTCGTTTCTATCTTACTTAGATAGATATATTAAAGAAAGTTAAAATTATGGCGGTCATCTTGAAATCCAATTTGCAGCTATCTGACTTTCATTTTAGATGGTGCACTTCATTGCCTTGTCAAAAAAAAACATTGGTTTAAATTTGGAATATTGTTTGTCTAACCTAAATTATAAAGAGAGCTAAAATCATAGCAGCCATCCTGAAATCCAACATGGCACTCATCTCACATAATTTCTGATTATTCCATGATACTGCCTGATATTGAAAATATTGATAAAGATGCTTGATTTAAAGTTCTAGGTGTTGTAGATATGAATATTTTGACTAAAATGGAATATGTTGGTGGCCATATTTGATTTCAAGATAGCGGCCATCAGGCAGCGTTATTTTTGGGGGTCCACTTTTTTAATGATCATTAGGTATCATACTACCACTGTGGAAAGTCTGATGCTTTCCTGAAAAAGTGCACGATTATTTTCCTTAGCCGCTCTACTAAATAGGGTTAGGTAGCACGACGGTAACGCTTCGAGTTTAGCACGAAATGTATAATAGGGTTAGGTAGCACGACGGTAACTCTTCGAGTTTAGCACGAAATGTATAATAGGGTTAGGTAGCACGACGCTAACTCTTCGAGTTTAGCACGAAATATATAATAGGGTTAGGTAGCACGACGCTAACTCTTCGAGTTTTAGCCACAAATTAAAGTTACTGTAAAGTTAATTAGATCATTATGTTTGTAGGGATCGTGCTATGACACTGTATAATAGTGCGCAATCATATTATTTTATAGTGTACAAGCATATTATGAAATTTAATTCCAGGGTGAATACAACACCATTGTAATTATAAGTATACTAGTATATTTCTTTATTAGATATTAATTTGTAATTTGAATTTAGTATTATCTATATTTGAACATAAATATATTGAACAGAAAAAGAAACTCAAATATTTGTTCAGATCCAGTTTAATGAAATTAGATGAAAAATTCATAAAAACATAAAACTCATTGCTGGGCACACTTTACACATCTCTGCACATGCCTCCAACAAGCCAAACGGCCAACGTCAAAATATGATTCACTTTTATTCAATCAAACATTGCAAATTAAATTTGATTTTCTTTTGCTGTTCAGTATATTATTGGAAGGACTGCTGCCGATTCCTGTTGGACAAATTGTATGTAGTTCATGATGGAATCATAATTTTCCTTGCAGTAAATTGATAGTAATTTGTTTTGTGGATGTAACTGAGGTTATGCTGTTTTAAATTTAATATATTTCAGTTCAAAATGTTTGAAGGACTTGCATAGTGTGCATCTATGAGACCCCTTCAAATATGCATGTACAAATGTACTTGTATTAGTGTCAAACGTTAAAATTACAATTTATACAAAAACAACTATCTCAAATAAAAACGACGTGAATGTCATTCAGTACGTGTTTACGTCATAAAACTGTCTAATAACACGAATAACACGATCACCGGGGTACAAACATCGCTAAGGATTGTAATTTGAATGCCATTGGTTCTAAATGTATGGAACATTATAATTTCGATTATCTTATGTGCTTAGTTATTAGTGCTGTAGAGTTATGGTATTATACTGCAAAATGCCATACTAGCATACTATTTTATATAAAGTTAGGTTACCAAGGGAGGAATAAAATGATATGGGACCAAAATGATATGGACCAAACTGATATTGTCACATAGCCGCCATATATTATATAGGTTCTAATAAAAGTATGCACTACCAAAGGTGTACTGAACACATGTTAAAGTTATACTTAAAACTATTTTTAAATGACTTTCATATGTTTCTAATTGCCAGGTCTGAGGATGCTAGACCAACCATTCATGACAGATCTGATTGAGGCAAATGCTATGGGACATATGCCAAACGCCATCGACATCTACAGCGCAAGCTGGGGCCCCACCGACGACGGCAAGACGGTTGATGGACCAAGGAATCTTACAATGAGAGCGATTGTCAATGGCGTCAATAATGTAATTACAAATCCCATTCTTCGTTCATCTTTATTTTTGTACTATTAGTGAAGCAATATTAAAACTGATACAACTGAACGAAATGCGACAGCCACTATAAGATTTTGCAGCATATTGTTGTTGGTTGCGTGTGGAGGTGGGAGAGTGAGGTACCTTGACGCCAGTACATTGTCAAAATAAGGTGTTTCATCATTTTAGTGATTTCCTATATTCAAATATTGAGTGATATGTACCTCAACAGGTAGAGCGTCTGCCTGACGTAGAATGGGTCATTTGGGCTATTGCTCATTCTAGTCTAGTCAGTGGTCAACAACTGGTGTAACAAATGCCATAGCGTGTGCTGTCCTGTTTATTAAGAAAGGATATACAAAAGCCTAATAGTCACTGAATAAACAACGTGTTTGGGTGTTATTAAACAGACATTATTTTCCTTTATATTCAAATGGGGCGTTCGTTTCAATTCCTGAAATTTTGATAATTATAACAGTTTGGATATGTGGTAAATTTCACTTTATATTCACGTAAAACATTATAACTGTTGAAAGAAACATGTTTATTTTATTAACACGTGAAAAACTAATTATTATACTGATCTATGTTTACTTTAAATGTCTTAAAAACTTATTAATTTTTATTGCTGTTTGGAGATAAATATATTTTTTGTTACAGTAGTTACACAATGTCTGAATCGATGAACACTAGAATTACAGAAACATTCCACAGTCGTCACTTTAAATAACAAGATATTTATATAATACTGATCTGAGGACATCTTATTAATGTCGTTTTGGTCATTAACAAATATTACATTATTTATACTGTGTGTGTGTGTGGTTTGTGTGAGTGTGTGTGGTGTGTGTCTGTGTGTGTGTGTGTGTGTGTGTGTGTGTGCGGCGTGTGTATGCGGTGTGCGTGTTTGTGTGTGTGTGCGTGCGAGTGTGTGTGTGTTTGTCTATATTCTTGGGCTGGGGTCGGTTTTAATATCTTTCGAAAATCATGATAATTCAGTACTCTGAAATCTAGACATACGAACTAGCCG
>JAULBS010034131.1:0-10197 GCA_032355785.1 Symmetromphalus regularis
CAGCGGGTTTCGAGTCTCCTACTAACACTAACCTCTGCCCCGGGCCCGGTGCCCTAGTCTTAGGACATTGGACCTGGAGGAGACGGGTCCGAACCAAATTGGATGTGGACCCGTATAAAAAATACTTCACCTTCACTTGCTGCCTGGCCAAGTAGAAATCACTGGGATGAGTAAAATGTAAATGATAATACTCCTCTGGGTCAGTTACTATGTTCTAATCATGAATTATGCATTATTACTATGTACAGTTGAGTCCACTTTTGCATTCTTGATAATACCATATTTCTGTTATTTGCATAATATTCTGCTACACAGAACCATTTTTATTTAAATCTATACAAAGATTTTCTCTTTGCAATGTCTGGTTGATTGCATAAGAAAATGTAGAAAACCAATTTTTTATCTTCTGAAGTATCGAAACCATGGCAAATCTATTTTTTTTTATCAAAATCACAAAATAACCACAAAGTTTGCGTAATGTTATGCTATTCAGGTTACATGGTCAAACTATTCCTTACTTATTGTATGTTTCTGATTTTTGTGATTACTGATTTTATACTAATGTGCAAGAATGGTAATATAATTTTAAACTGGTTTTTCTGATAAAGGAAATATTTGGGCACAATGGCAATGCAATTAAGAGGATTCTACTGTATTTAGAGATACTGACTCAGAGTTCCACCTACATGTACATGTAGCATCTGGAAAAAGGGAGTCATCATGACTCGCAAGGTTTTATTTCGGAGTCAAGCATTCAAAAATGGCAGTCACCTACATGTATGACATATTATTTCAATTTCATAACTGAATAACTGTCTTGATTATATAACTTGCATATATTATATCCATTATCTACTATTCTATCTTTATAATACTTATACTTATACATGTACATGTATATCTATTGTTTCTTTTTCTCATAAATAATAGGTTTTTGTGTATTTAAAAAGAATTAAAGTTGACTAACAGAAACATTTTGAGTCAACCATGACACACAGATATTTTATTTATGGGGATTTTAGTGAAATATTGCATTAAATACAATTATTCAAATACAAAAATTGCATGTGAATCCCTGCTGACTGTCAGACTAATAACATTATATGACTTTTTATTTACTCCAACCAAATATGAGGTGTTCAGACTGGTATTTTTTTATGGGGACTATTAATTGTTACGTCCCCGAACCAAGGAATTTAATTTTTTAATTTCTGACTCTGTTAATCAGTCTGTCAGTGTAACCATACCAATCAATGATACATGCTGTCTTGTCTATGTGCACATGTATAAGATTATTTGCTAATAATTGAAAGAAATAGGTCTTATGGTGGTACCAGGTTTTTTTTGTAGACCATGTGTCACAATTACAATATCCACTTAATAACCAATGAACAGTTTGCTAGGCTGTCATTACATGTACATTGTTTTCTTTCTGTCTTAGTTTATGTATTACAGGGATTGGATTTTAACCAAGGCATTGAGGCATTTGCCGTGCTGCCCTGTCCATTTGCCACACTGCCTTCTCAATTTCACTTCTAATGAAGGCAGATATTGCTGTACCCTTTTTTCTCACTTGCCCCTTAGGAAACTCACATTTTCCTTTGTGCTCATGATGTGTCCTCAAAATTGTCTTTGTGCCCTCTTGATTCCTAGGAATCCAAGGCAATAATTGTTGTACCTCTCAAACACCGAAGTTCATCCCCAGTGTTATGTTTCTAAACTGGCAAAACAGACTGGCAAAACTTCAAGATTAAATTTGTTTAATATAATAAGAAAGTTGGATGTGCAGTAATGGAATGTTCTAAGCAATAAAGCTTATCTTTATGTTATCTTATAACTAATATTCACACATGTGAAACTATAACATACATGTGTGATTACATAAAGTTTGAACATCTGGAAAACAAGGAGTTTTGAAGTGGGAGTTTGCAAGAATAGTTCATATGAATAGTAAAGTTTGTTTTATTTAACGACGCTTCTAGAGCACATTGATTTTTATCTTATCGGGTATTGGACGTCATACATATGGTCATTCTGACATATGTATTTAGAGGAAACCTGCTGCTGCCTCATAGGCTTCTCTTTCCAATAAGCAGCAAGAGGTCTTTTATAAACCTGTTGTGGACCACTGGTTGGAACGGAAAATAGCTCAAACTGCAATTGGGTTCATATGAATAGATGGTTTGTTTAATGACACCCCAGCACATTATTTATTCAGTGGCTATTGGGTGTCAGATATGGTGTTTTGTTTCTCATGGTCTTTTATAGGAAACCTGCTGCTGCCACATACATGTAGGCTATATCTTCCAATTAGCAGCAAGAGATTTTTTATATGCACTTTCCTACAGACAGTATACCACATACCATGGCCTTTGATAAACCAACTGTGGTCCACTGATCATTGTAAGTGGTGTACAGCTACATGTACCTACTGAGCCTTGCAGAGCACTCACTTTGGGTTTGAGCTAGTATCAAGATTAAAAGTTCCATGCATTGACCGAGATTTGATCCCAGTACCTACCAGCCACATTGGCCTGATATTCTGTGGATCATGGGATCTACATGTACATGTATGTCATAAAATGGCTGTTTGAAAAAAACACTGTATTAACACCATTTTGGGTGCACTTTCTTTTTGCCTATTATAGGTCGACATGTAGTACCTGCAATGAAAGTTGGTATGAAAAAAATCTTCTGCATAGCACACCATTGTTCCTTTTTGCATCAGCAGTGAGGGGAGACCCTCAGTGATCCAGTTGTAGGTCATCAGACTATCAAGCTGAAAACAGTGGTTCAAAACCTGTCTGAGACTGGCTCACACTTGATTACGTGTCAAAATTACCAAATGTTTGACATCCAATAGCTGAAAACTTAGAATTCATTGTGCCCTAGTGGTGTCGTTAAACCAAACAAACAAACAGCCGTGAGGGATCTTTTATTTACACTATTTTCCGTTCCAACCAGTGGTCCATAACTGGTTCCTCAAAGGCCGTGATATGTGCTGTCTGTGGGACAGTGTATATAAAAGACCCCTTGCTGCTTATTGGAAAAAGCAGCCTATGTGGTGGCAGCGGGTTTACTCTAAAAAAAATGTCAGAATGACCATATGATTGACGTCCAATAGCCAATGATAAGATCAGTGTGCTCTAGAGGCATCATTAAATAAAACAAACTTTACTTTTATTTACACATTTCCAGACAGCATCACTTTTTCCATGACATTCAAAATACCACTCAGAAGATCAGACAAACTGTTGAAAGCCCAAGGGTTCCACTAAGAGGAATAGATCTTGTGACCTCTTGTAAGTGAGATACCCTCTCATCTGAACAAATTCTGGTTCCTCTTTGTAAAAAGTATACAAACATTCATTGAGAACTCTCTAATATACAAGCTGACCTTCAAACATCTGTGAACAGTTGAGAATTCCATGATTTACATGTTGACCTTTGTGCAGTGGTGCAACTTTAAGAAGGGACACAAAGGTTGGTATTTTGCTAGAGTGCAACTTCTTCACCTTATCAAAAGTTTGATGGTGTGAGAAGCAGCATCACTGGTGTTATTCAGGATCAGCTCAGCATGGTGTTCCTGTGTGTACCATAGACCATGTTGACTTGATGTAATGTGTATTGCAGATGTGATAATCAAACAGCAGGCCTGTAGAAAGCAGGTTTTCTTGCCAGCATTCCATAACTTTTTTTTCCCAACTGTCTTCACAGATAGCAAGATATAGCAATTAGGGATAAAGGGATGTTGCTTGAGGGCGGACTGAAATTAGCTTCATAGATCTCTGAAATTTTATATATATATTTTTTATTGGTTGTTGCATGTTATTTTTTGTTTGGATGGTTGACTATCCTGATAGATTGTAGTTTGTTTTGTTCTTGTTTTTTTTGTTAATGACACCACTTGAGCACATTGATTTATTAATCATCGGCTATTGGATGTCAAGCATTGGTAATTTTGACATGTAGTCAAGTGTAAGCCAGCATCTAGTGTTTTTGAACCGCTGTCTTCAGCTTGGGAATCCCGTGTTCTACCACTGGACCACAGAGATTTGCTTGATGGATTGCAGAAAAGTCCCCTTCACTGGACTTTTAGTCAGTGCTCCACGACTGGTGCAACAAAGGCCATTTAGTCTGTCAGAAAGTGCATATAAAAGATCACTTGCTGCTATTCGCAAATAGTAGTCTATGTGGCATTAACAGGTTTTCTCTAAAGAGCATTTTTCAAATACTAAGAGATTGACATCTAATACTAGTAATAGAGCCCAATTAACCAGTGTGCTGGGGTGTTTTTAAAGAAAGAGTCCTTTCCTTTTATTGGTTAACAATATTCCGTTTGGTTATGAAACATATAAAGATCTTTGCTTTCATATCACCAGCCTCATAACCTAAATGATTTTTTTATAGTTTTGAGAAAAAGGCAAAACACTGCTACAATAAATCAATGACTATTTATTTACCAGTTGGGCAGAAAATATCAAAATGGCCCAAAAAAGGACTACGGTAATGAGGGTGACAATATGATGTAATGCCATACAAATTGCTTTTTTAACAATTATGGCCCAGTTTCTCATTGACGGTTCAGCCATGATCTACAGTTCCACCTATTCTTTTACTATGTTTGGACAGAGTTTAAACTAAGAATCGAGGTTGAACCGTCGACTAGAAATCGGCCCTAAGACTTTACATGTTTTTAAGCAATGGTCATGATGTATATTAAAAAACTTTTGAGGTATTTTGATCAAAACTATTTGTTTCTGTTTAGGTAATTGAAAGTATATCACTATGCAATACGTGTACAACCTGCTAAATAGCTAATTTTCTAAATAGTTACAGAGTACTTGAAGACCTCAATTCCTGCTTTATATTGCATAGTACTAATATATTCCGTTTTCTGTACCATCAAAGAGGCCATTAATTTACCTATTACTACAGAATTTGCATAGATATAATGTTAATAGTTTTTATAAGATGGTTTTTATTAGTTGGATAGCCTTCCACTGTTTACTTGAACTTTTCCCTCCTATCAAAGTTTTATAATTTTGTTTTCTATTTTATGACCTTTAGCCAAATGATTACTTTTAAAAGTTTTGTTTGTAGTTATTTTGATCTATACAAACTATTAATAGTGTTTAGCAGAGATGGATTCAGAAGTGAAGGGATTTGAACTACTTTATTAAACTTTCTTTCCTGGTTATTTTAGCCATTTTTATCATCCCAATTTAGAGTATGTTTGGATGTGTATGATGTAAGTTTGTTGTACAGTTGGTTTGTAACTTAAAACTCGAGACTACATGCACATTTATTGTAGTTTCATAACCACTTACATATATGTATCTCTTGTCAAATTTAAAACCAGTTAGCACATTTAATTTTATTCTGCCAAACTTATTTCATATAATTAAAGCTACAATGTTCATGTGTTTTTGGAAGAAAATAGGATTTTTCCATTTTTTAAGCATTATGGATAATTTGGTGAATATAACATGTGAGACAGAATTATATCCATGGCTATATTATCATGTATTATAGTTTATTATGAGCTATACATACATTTTTATTTATTTTGGGCTGACTAAATTTACATGCATTTTTATTTATTATGGTTAAAAGTGCAACAGTGTATGTTATGCACTGGATTGCTTTACATGTGTATCTGGCAGGGACGGCACAGTCGTTTCAATATTAGGTGGGGACATGAGGGACAAGACTGACTTGAGGGACAAGACTGACTTGAGGCACTATCATTCAGTGACAAGTTTATATATTTTAGGGCACCTATTGTTGCAAAAAAACGGCTCTTCAGATTAATGGGGGAGGGAGGGCAAATCCACTCCCCCATCACCACCCCTCCCCCACTCCACCCCTTGAGACACCGGCCCTGTCTGGAAGCAGTAAAACATAGGACAACCTTGAAGAGCGGGGTTAATACGTTTCTTACTTCACACTTGAGCATCACTGATGTGCCTTCCCACAGGGAGTTGGTCCTATTAGTCACGCCCAATGAATTTCGTTACCCAGTATCATCAAGGCTTCACTGCAATGAGATACGGTTATATGTGTGTATGTCTTCTTGATTGTCCACTTACTGTTAAATACCAGACCATCTCAGAGATCACTTTTTTAAATAATCACATTTAAACTGATACCCACGTTTCATTTATTTAGACACCACCATCTTACAGATATCTTCTTTAAACTGAAAAATTGGCTGAATTCTTGTTTGTTTTAAGGGTCATCCATTTTTTTCAACATTTTTACGAGCTTACAAAACTTACTCTTTTACCAAACCCTCTTCCTCCCCCTAAAAAATGTACAAACTAAAAAGGGGAAAAAAATGATGATTTCGAAATAGTATTATCTTCATTTTTATTATTTTGAAAAACGTACTTGTTCCTTTAATCCTTCCCCACAAAGAGGTTATGTACACTCGTGAAAATGATGAACAAAATGGATGACCCCTTATGAATATTGTGGACATTCTAAACAAGATGCACTAAAACAGTCTACATGCTGGGTTTTTTTCTAAACAAGATGCACTAAAACAGTCTACATGCTGGTTTTTTTTTCTAAACAAGATGCACTAAAACAGTCTACATGCTGAGTTTTTTTCTAAACAAGATTCACTAAAACAGTCTACAAGCTGAGTTTTTTTCTGATCTTAACAAGAGCACAAACTGCTAGTGTTGCATATCAAACACCCAAATACAAGCTTAATACGTGTTTGCCTTTTTTTACACAGTATTTTCAGATACAACTAAAACCACTTTGTAGTTTAATAATCAGATTTGTTGATGAGATTAATTCTAATTTGGACAGAGTATTTTTTAAACATATCTGTTGCATGATACTATACTGAACAGCAAAAGAAATGCAAATGTTTGTTCAGATCCAGTTTAATCAAATTAGACGAAAAATTCATAAAGCCATAAACTCATGCTGTGCATGCTTTACACTTCTCTGCACATGCCTCCAGTAAGCTAAACAGTAAACATCAAAATATGGTTAACTTTTATTCAAACAAACAATGCAAATTTAATTTGCATTTCTTTTGCTGTTCAGTATATACATGTATCATGCCATCTAACAATTGTGTAAAATAAAAATAGGTCAATTTCCTTTTCCTTTCAATTACACTGAACGGCTTTAAGAAAGCAACATTTTTAAATAGCCTTATTTTCTACACTATGTTTTGTACATGCTGTATTGCACAAATTCATTGTAAATGATCAGTTATTGTGGTAATGGATTTTCACTTCAATACTCAGTGAAGCTTGATGCCAACTGCATGGAATGGTATTAAACATCAAGCAGCCTATGCAAATGAATCGTGCACAGATTTTTATCAACATTTTGGAGGTAGCCAAAGGATTATCATACAAAAAAAAAACCATCAAATGTTATTCAAATTCTTTGAAATAGAATTACAATAAAACCTGTCTTAAGTAGCCATCCAAGGGAGTAAAGAAAATGAGGCCTCTTAAGACAGGTGGCTTCTTAATACAAGTTGAATTATATTAAATTAGCTGATTTGGGAGAAAATAAAGGTGGCTTCTTAAGACAGGTGGCTTCTTAATACAAGTTGAATTATAATAAATTAGCTGATATGGGAGAAAATAAAGGTGGCTGTTTAAGACAGGTGGATGCTTAATACAGGTGTCCGCAGGGGCAGGTTTGACTGTATATTAGAACCAGTAGTTTTACCATTCATGCAAAGTAACATGCCTAATGGTATTTTCCTGCATGATAATGCCTGTTTGCACATTGCTAGAGCAACAAGGCAGTTCCTACAAGCAAGAAACATCATCATCATGGATTGTCCTTCTATTCCCTTTATCCAGATATTGCTCCATATCAAGTTCCTTTGGGATGAATTAGGATATTGTGTCCTTAAAAGGAAACCCCACCAGCTTACTTACAACAACTGGGATAGGCCCTCATTCATGAGTGGCAGCCTATACTTCAAGGAAGCATCCAACGTGTCATTCATTCGATGCCACACCGAATATTGAGAGATTCTAAAATCTACTTATACCAAAAGCACTGATCGTGCACGTGAAAACCATGACCTACATGCACAGTGTATCAATTTTGAAGACCCGAAACACTAATGTTTTGTCTATTATGAAATATACTGAACAGCAGAAGAAATGCAAATTTAATTTTCAATGTTAGGTTGAATAAAAGTTAACCATATTTTGAGATTGCCTGTTTTGCATACTGGGGGCAGGTGCAGAGAAGTTTAAAGCATGTGCAGCAGGAGATTTATGGTTATATGAATATTTTTCATCTAATTTGATTAAACTGGATCTGAACAAACATTTGCATTTCTTTTGCTGTTCAGTATCTAATTCATTGCAATCTATATATTAAATGAAAGATGAAATGTTGAATTTAATAAGTGTTGCATTTTTTTAGCAGTTTAGTATATTAAATTTTTTTATTATTTCAAACATAACACATCCCAAAACACCTTCACTTGACTTCAGTGATTTTGAAAGACGTGCCCACATTCATCTTGGTCCTAAGAGGAGGTCACCTGACCCAGGGGAGTCTAAAAACACCCGTCCCTCTCAAAGGTTACGTTATTTAAAGGCCTCTAATGCTGTGGTTTGTGTAGTTCAGACAGAAATATATAAATAGACTGTTATGAAAATACGATATGATTGCAATGGCATATTATCATTTACTGATGAGCAGTTTTATCTGTGTTGTTGAAAAGAAAAATGGTTAACCTGCAGACTTCGCCAGTCCTTTCAAGTGCTATTAGCGTAGTTAGTGTACAGATAGGGCACACGGCAGATGCTCGCTCAGCTATTTAAAGCATTTCTGTCTCAAATTAGCACCTCTTTGCTGGATAGCCACAGTCTATAACATTATGCGTAGTGTAGATATAGACCATATTGGCAGATTCTTTCAAAACTCAGAAGTAAGGTATTGGCAACTTGTTTGAGATCTCACGACTAAGTAGTCATATAGACAGCATAGTGCTTACAGGCATACATTCGTGTAAAGAAAGTAATGTTTTTCTATCTTTCTCCTTCTTTTGAAGATTGACAGGGGAGATAATTTATTGTGATTAGGCAGCTGTTGAGGTATGTGTGTGCTGTAGCTAGCAGAGCACTTGCAATCAGTAAAAATTTAAAGACATTTCTAACAGCAAACTGTGCGTGCATGGTATTTTAATACAGATGTACAGTGCACCTGGGTCACAACCAGACAGTGAGATGTCGCTCAGACAAAAAAGGATCTAGGAGAATTCCAGGCATGGCGGAATAGGGGGCTGGGGATAATAATAATTATCCCAATAATTCTGAATCAAGCGTAACCTCATATTTACTTGAAACTCAGAGCTTCGTGCATTGACCTTTTAGTCCCCACTATGTTCAATTGCTTTCGCTCTGCCTGAGTGCTGCTGGATTAGTCCCTGTTAGTGGAAACAAGGACTTGGATGTGGAGTTGGACAGCAAGATGCTGACAGATGAGGGTGCTGTATCATATCAAATGGTGGAAAAGGAAAGGAGGCACTGGGAAAAAAAATCACTCTCTGTGGACCCTCTTGGTTTTTTCCATTCCAACTTGTGTTCTTTGACTAGTATACCAAAGACTGGTATATGTTATATTGCCTGTAGGAAAGTACATATACATGTAATTTAATCAAAAAAGAGAAATCACGTGTGTGTGATGGCAGTGGGTTTCATCTCACAAGCTAATATTAACCTTGTTTCTAGGAAGACAGTCCAACCATTGGAGGGCTCATTCACACTTAACTACGTGTCAAAATAACCAAATGTTTGACACCAAATATACGATGATTAATACATAAATATGCTCTAGTGGTGTCATTAAACAAAACAAACCAAAAAACCAAAGAGAGAAGACAGTCCATATGGCTAAACTGCCCAGAACAGCATGCTTGAACTGTAATCGGGTATAAATATGGAAATACATTTTTAAATGTTAACTATAAATCTGTGTGAACCAGAAAGATATTGTCATTCCAGTTTAACTATAAGAAACACTGTAAAACCTCTCTAATCCAGCATTCCTTCTAAACCAACACATTGTGTAAGTCCCAAATGGATCTACTAATGGACTGCATTGCACACATGGACCGGTCAGTCATCGGATCGATCCTTCTCAGTGGACCCATTTGCAGTTTGGGCTATTTTCCATTCCAACCAGTGGTCCACA
>JAULBS010034142.1:0-10196 GCA_032355785.1 Symmetromphalus regularis
ATGGATGGATGGATGGATGGATGGATGGATGGATGGATGGATGGATGGATGGATGGATGGATGGATGGACGGACGGAAAGACGGACGGACGGACAGATGGATGGATGGACAGACTGGTTGGACGGATGGATGGATGGATGGATGGATGGATGGATGGAAGGACGGACGCACTCTGGTTTGATGGATGGATGGATGGATGGATGGATGGATGGACGGACTTTGGTTTGATTGATGGATGGATGAATGAATGAATGCTGAATGAATGGAGAGAAGAGTTAAAACGTGTTCGTGAAGCATTAATACGTTAATGCCTTATACATTATATTGTCAAGCAAAGGCATAAATGTATAATATATCGCTTCTATAATACATCTATAGCACTATATTTTCTTCGTCAGATTCCATTGATAACGAAGATGTCTCGACGTATATGACTTGTTCTAGTCAAACAGAACACTTGTTAGAGCAGAAACTTTCAAACTGTGTTTTTTGCTTTGCCTTTCTCCAGCCGTCCATGACTTCGATCGTGACCGGAAGTGACGTAGGTCATTTGAATGATCTTTATGCAGCATAGGCGTGTATTTCATTGGCTGACATTTATCCTGAAACAGACATGAATAATTTTAGTTAAGTTACTAAATTGGGATATAAAATGGATATGTATAATTATAAGGTTAAAATACCTTTTGAAATATGAATTATAAACTTTCTGAAGTGAGTATATTGTAAAGACTGCAGTGCCATTCTATTCAAGATGGCTTCCTTTTCATGCGTACACTCAGACCCGTGAAAAGCTGGTAATAGGCCCGGGCCATATGGGCAATGTAGGCCTCGATTTCAAGGTTCTCATTAAGTAGTTTAGTAATCAGTGCAAATTACCAGGCGGAGTAGGCCCCTCACAATAGTAGGCCCATACCAACTGTCCCATCTGACCCCAAAATTCTAACAATATCCCCTGTTTCAAAGCAATGCATATACTTTGCATACAAATGAAAAAAGTAAATAAATCCGTGGCATTTATTTTATTAATTTGCAAGGTCAGAACGATGTATGAATCATTTTCACACACACGCACGCACGCACACACACACGCACGCGCGCGCACGCACACACACACACAGAGACATAACATACACACACACCAGGGAAGAGAGACACACACACAGTGAGAGACACACATACAGAAAGAGAGACACATACACACACATGGGAAGAGAGACACAATACACAATGAGAGAGACGCACACAGAGAGAGACAGACATACATACAGACAGACAGACAGACAGACGGACAGACGGACGGACGGACGGACATACACAGACAGACAGACAGACAGACAGAAAGACTGACAGACAGACAGACAGACACACACACAAACACACACACAGACAGACACACACACGCACACAGACAGACACAGACACACATTTTATATTTATATGTAAATTCTTACCAGGTATTGCTCATAGAATGCCTTGTAACCGCCCTGCATGATGTATATTTCTGGGTAGCAGAGAGAGGGGTACACGTCACAGTTCGCTTTCCGATCAGCAACTCTGAGGTGTCGCAGCCTGGAAACAATTCACACGATCGTATCAGAATTGGCATAATGCTTCTAATTAAGTAAATTGTATCTAAATGGGTGGTAATATGTTTAATACGTCTAACTATGACCTCGATGTGTGAGTGTGTTTTGCTATATTAGGATTTTTTAAATGTCATTCAAACAATCATTTTTGTTATTACAAATCAAGTTTCTGTAGATATTCTTATAATTTCTTTTATTAAAGTAATGAAATAATTTTGTTCTTTTGCCAGAATAATGGTTATTCAGAGGTAAAGACAAACTCAGGGATTGTGATACATGGTTTTCAGAAGAAACCTATTACTGCCGCATAGACTACTCATTTCGATTAGCATCAAAGGGTATTTTATATGGACATATCAAGGTCTTTGTTACACCAGTCGTGCAGGGCCCGCGGTGCACATTTGAAAGAGGGGTGGGGCACTGAAAATTAGGTGATCGAAGCGCATCAGAGTTCTTGCAGGAATCCCTTCCAACTCTGTAAACTCTCTGGATTTCGGCCACTTTATTATGTCACCGAGCCTGAAAATATTTTTATCCAGCAATAAAAAAAAGCTTTTATTAGTTGTCCCCAAAAAGGGGGGTGTCTTTGTCCCTTCACGGCCCCCCCCCCCCCCACACCCCGCATTCCGCGGTGGTTGTCGTGATATACTGGCTAGATCGTGTCCAGTCTATTTATATCCCCCCAAAAAGAACTATTCATGATTAAAACGTACATTTTTGGTCCCCTTTCCGAAGAAAACTCGCAATGAAAGACAATGACTTGGTGGCCAGTCAAATTATCTTTGTTCGAAGTCAGTAGATGTTCGATATCTCTCTCGGTGTAGATGTTTTTAGCACCCTGTAAAATATAAACATGTTACTAATTTGGCAACGCTAATTATAAAATGAAATACACATTTATTTTTATTGTATAGTCTAATTTATTTGTTTACTATTATTTATTTATTTACGAGGATAACGAGATTTTATTAATTCTGTAATGGCGAGGATATATGTTACAGTAACATAACAATTATTTAATATATATCGCATAATAATTAATAAATGTAAATTAGATACAAATAGGCAACAGATTGAAACATAATATGTTATTGCTTTTAATTGTTTCAACTTACTAGGCTTTCTCCATACATCATAGACGACAGTGAAGTGTTACATTTATGCAATATAAAATATTAACGAAAACAAATATTTATGAATGAAAGAAAGAAAGAAAGAAGAGAAAGAAAGAAGAGAGAGAGAGAGAAAGAAGAGAAAGAAAGAAATAAAGAAATGCAAAAAGAGGGGAATGCATCTGTTATCTATGTTATATAATTTGGCTGCTGATTTTTTAAACGAAACAAAACATACGGTATCACAATTTAATAACGTGTATAAGAATATACACTATTTACAAATTAAGAAAAACTATTGGTATCATTTATATATTTTTGTACATGAAAAAATATGTCTTTATAATAGGCAACTCAACTACATTCAAACAAATCTATATGAGGGGAAGATAAAAAATGTGGATGAATGACGGACTCAGAAATACGTACCTGTATCGACTTTGCTAACAATAATTAAGAATGTTCGTATAAATAGAAAATTCTTCTCAAGACTGCTTTACGGGATACTTGGATAATTACGCGACGATTTTTCACTATTGTAATATACTGAACAGCAAAAGAAACGCAAATTTAATTAGTTATGTTTGATTAAATAAAAGTTAACCATAGTTTGACGATGACTGTTTTGCTTACTGGAGACATGTGGAGAGAAGTGTAAAGCATGTGCAGCATGTGTTTTATGGTTTTATGAATTTTCGTCTAATTTCATTAAACTGGATCTGAATAAAAACATCTGTTTTTCTTTTGCTGTTCAGTATATTCTTAAAAAAGATGTAACACAGGCGTTTTCGGAAGATAAAATGTGAAATATACAGCTGTTATATAACTCAGAAAGTTTTTTAAAAATTATTTTACGGTTAGGAAGATAGTTTCAAACCATTCATAAAAGTTTTCTATCTGTATGTCTTATATTAAAGAGTATACACAAAGTTTAATGTTGTGTGAGACAATTAATACCTATACATGTCCACTATTAAAGTCATACGGGTATCAAAAGTCGATAATTTGAAATCCGGATATGACGTCAATGCATTCTTCAAGGTTTTCTACCTGTATACCTCATATTAAACTATATACACAAAGTGTAGTGTTGTGTAAGAAAATGAATACCTTTATATGTCCGCCATTAAATTCATACGGGTATCTACAGTCGATAATCTTAAACCCGGATATGACGTCATTGTATTTTCCTTCCACAAGTCGGAACAGAGTTGATGGAGAAATATACTTCAGATCAGATTTTTTCCCAGCGGTTGTTGGTAATATATGTTTCTACACAAAAGAAGAAATATCGTTTTTTAACGAAAAACAAACTAAAACAAAACAGAATTATTATTTTTTACAATTTAACAAGAAACGATATAGCTGTTATATAATTCAAACCAAAATGTTTAATAAAACATTCATAAAAAATTTGAAATACTTGTATAATACAATACTGTTAACATTTTGTGACGTTTTCGTGTCGTTTGTAAATGATTCAATTTTAAATTTACTTTAAATGAACATGTACTAAGTAACAATTCAGCAGAAGAAGATAACAAAATCAACTTGGAACAACTGCACAGACAATAAAAGAAATAACTTGATAAAGATATTTTCTTTGGAGAGGGATATTTGCGCGATATTTCACAATTTCTGAGAACCATGTATCACAATCCTTGAGTTTGTCTTTACCTCTGAATAACCATTGTTCTGACAATGTGTAATTTTCCTCTCTTTTTCCTATTTTAAGAAATTTACTCTGTTAACAGTAGTTTAATTATAAACTGAAAACTGCGCATGTGCATGCACGGCGGATGCAAGTGAACATTGGGAGTGGGGGTGGGGCGTTGAATGGATACGAGGTTATACTCCTCCTAACTGCGGCAATACTCTCTCTCCCCCTCTCTCTCTCTCTTTCACTCCCCCTCTCTCCTCCTTTCTCCCCTTCTCTCTCTCTCTCTCTCTCTCTTCACTTCAAGTATGGTTTTTCATTCAGAATTATTGAGGGGGCTTGAGTCCCCCAGCCCTCCTATTCCGCCGTGCCTGGTGTTCAAATTGCTTACCCTACTTCCGTCCCCTACGAGTTCCTGTTCCTGTTCTAACATTTCAACTGCTGTCTTCACTTCATTTGAACGTTCTGTCTGAGACGACTGTATCGTGGTATTCACTGTTTGTATACGATACTGTGGTGTCGCTGGCTCAAGGAATTGTACATCAGACAAAGGTGCCATTGTATCCTTGTGCTGCACCTTGTGTGATGTCCTGGTATCCTGGAGCCGTTGGTTAGACTGCAGTTCCGTGGATATCAGGAGTTGCTTGTGAGCTGCTAAGGGAATTGAATCCAGGCGATGTGCATTAAACTGTTGACCAGTGGTGTCACATTGTTGCGTACAAGAAGCAGTTTTTATGGCATTAAAATGTTGTGTGTGAGACCGTTCTATAAGCTTGTCCAAGACATCGATGGAAAAATTCTAAACAAAAAGGTTTAAAGAATGGTAGCAACTGTTAGTTATATACAACTAAACAAGCACGCATGTATAGAAATATAAAGTTTTTAAATACGATTACAAATTACAATTTATTTTATTTTTTATACTCAACTACTGAAGGGTCGCCCATATCACATTCTATTCACAGTTAACGGAATAATTCTAAAACGACGCTTGGTTTCATAATGGATGGTTCGAACACAGTAATTATCAAGATGACGATAAATGATTGCCTTTACGTTCTGTGTTTAGGGTGCTATTTTTGTAAGGTATCTTGTGTTCAAGACAGGCTAGCCTTAGCGAGCGCTACGAAGAAATTACACTGGTTCCAAAAGTTGTCATTAGGTTTAACATGAAGCGAAAGCACTACTCTAGCGAGCGTCCGCTAACTATTTGGTCCTTCACACAAAACAGATTGTTTTGGGTTCATATTTGCATGCTCTTGTTTCAGACACTAACCATTTCATTATGTCGATTCAGTACACCATTCCTAATGTGTTCCTAGACTGTTAATAATTAATTAATTCGTTACTTTCAAAGAAGTAAGTTAGTGTTATTCAGCGGTTTCTATATGACAGACTTTTGGTATTTTCAGACTCATGATCTTTAGCATGAGCGTAAATCCCGGGGGGGGGGGACGGGGGCGGAACACGTCCCTCCTTTTTTATGACAGGTGGGTCGCCTATATAATTATTCCTCCACGTTTTGCTTCGAAAAACTGAAATTAAAATGCCAAAATAATAATCTTCACTAGTATTTCTTTTTATTGTATCAATGTAACACTTAACCATGTTGTCTTAGCGCAAATATAGTCATACTGAAGTAAACAAGGGGTCTATAATGGCGTCAAACCGAGGTGGAGGGGGGGGGGGAGACAGCGGGATGGTCCATACCCCCACCTTTTGGACAGGGGGATGTTTCGCCCCCCCCCTCCACTTTCAGGAACGGATTTTCTCCCTACGCTACCCTTCCCAGGATATGGATCTTTTATATGTGCTTTCCCACGGACAGGGTAGTACATAACACGGCCTTTGATATACCAGTTGTGGACCACTGGTCGGTGAAAGTGGTATACACCTACCCACTGGGCCTAGCGGATCACTCGTTCTAAGTTAGTCAGCACCGATATTAAAAATACCATGCTCCAGCTGATATTTGATCTCAGTACCTGCTAGCTGTGAGTCTATTAGCTTAACCACGGTGCCACCGGGCCGATTTAGTTTCAACTTTTCTCCAAAATATATAACAAAATGGGTGACCATTCAGTTGCTGTGTTCAGTCTATCATATCATTGCTGTATTATATTTTATACAGTTATTGCAATGGGTTTTTTTTTTTTCATTTTTAGAATTTGTTACAACAAAATGGTATGTAATATTTAAAATACCAATTTTTTGGTTTGTTATTTACATCGTATAATTTCTTACCTCCTCGCCTTGACTTTTAGGTCTCTTATGGACGTAAATGTCTTCAAGGATTTCTTCATCACGTGATCTCTTTGACGGGAATAAGGCTTTTCGAGGTCCGCGATGTGTTACTATGGGAACATCAGTATACAAATCAGCAAACACCAGTGGAGACTTCAAAAGAAAACGAAAATATTTGAACTGAAGACTTACTTCCAAACATTTTAGATTTTAAAAAAGGGACGGGGGGTCCAAAAGTAATGAATGAATAGAAATAGGTGAATTTTTTTTAATGTTCACGTCCTTCCACTCGTGAAATGGTAAACAATGGTGCAATGGTCCTGACCACTTGGACCTCCAATGAATCCTCTAGTGTTTAAGTTAACATCATACTAATAAACCACTTGAGAATAGTATTAGTTATATGACACCGTCATTAAAACATTCAAATACATCTAAGAGATACAAAAAGCTCATGTTGGTAAAAATATTGTTGAGATTCAACATAGATGTCAAGGGAGACAACTCTTGTGAAAATGATGTTACAGGAGTAAGCTATATACTGATATACCCTATAATCAATCTCAATTGGTTCATGTTGTGTCCACACTTCATATTCTGGGATATGTGAAATATAATCATACATTTCAAAACTAATAATTATAACTTGTCTTTACGGTAAAGAAAGATAAACATTGCTTACTAAATGAAATCTCTTCAAACTACAAAGAAAAGTGAATGCGTCACAATGTTTATTATGAGACCTTATTTGTTTAATAATAATAATAATAATAATAATAATAACAGAATCCAGCTCTATTGTGTTTAATGAATGATTTTTTCCCCTCCTTTCGGACATTATTTAAAAAAAAAAAAAAAAAAAAAAATTCATATAACAATTATGTCGACTGTCCGCCCGTGACTTTAGAAGAATAAATACGCAAATGTACGTATAATTGTATTAATTTTTATACTTAGTAACTGAGTCATGTCGATAAAATGATACTGTACATACATTGAGATATAAATTTAACAAGTTTAAAGAATTAAGATTTTAAAAACATTAAATATTAGTGTCCACTATATTGTGTTGCTTACCCCAGGTGATCCAAAACCGCTGTCGCGTGACTCTTCATCGAAACCAGGACGTGGAACACTGAACTCCTGTGAGTGAGACAATGGACTGTCCAGACTGAGTCTAGCCATGGATTTTCTCATCGGTGTAGTGTTATGTGAACTACAAGAAAATTTCATACACCTACAAATATCTATACAGTCGTGTAGATACACAAATATAAATACTTTGCAACAAAGAAAAAATTACCTGTAATCTTACGGACATACAAATTCAGGGGCGTTGGAACGAAATTCATATTGGGGAACAATTCAACGATGAATAAGGAACATATTTATTGGAGGGGCGGAAGCCCCCTTCCAAGACCCCTCCCCGGTTGCAACGCGCCTGGAATTATTTGTAAACATATTGACATTTAAAAAGTAAAAACCTTCCTCAAGGAAATAAAAGATTATTTAAAAATGATGGTTAAGCTATCGGTCTCGTGGCTAGCAGATACTGGGATCAAATCTCAGTCGAGGTATACCGGTTCCAACCCAGAGTGGGTGGTCCGCAAGGCTCAATGAGTAGGTCCATAATTGGTTTATCAAACGCCGTGATATGTTCTATCCTGTCTGTGGGTTAGTGCATATAAAAGATACCTTGCTGCTTATCGACAAGAGAAGCCGCATTACTATGGCGGCAGCGGGGTTAGTCGTTCCTACTAACACTAACCCCTGTCCTGGACAGATAGCACAGAGAGTTGAGATGTGCGTCCAGGACAGCGTGCTTGAACCTTAATTAGATATAAGCACGAAAACAAATACAAACAACCAAATTAAAAAAAATACCTCTTTAGTGTTGGATGACGGTGCCTGTCCCTCCAACTCATTACAATAACATTTTTAAAAATTATTTTATGGCATAGTCCCATGGAATTTAAGTGGCTTTGTGGTCTAAATATTGATTACGAATGAAACTTACATGCATTTGTTATACCAGATCCCGTTTTCATATCATGCCAGACATTTTAACTGAACCATAGTATAGGGAATTCCATGTCGAGTCGATCAATTTTTTTCACATTTAAAAATGTCAAATTTGAAGATCGAAATTCTTCGTGGGGCGAAATAAATTAATATAAAATGCTTTTGCATCTACAAAAAATATTCAGAAGTCTTAAAATAACGGCTAACGGAGGAATACCCGTCACGTGACTCGAAATACATACGTCACACATTCAACTAAAAGAAAACCATTTTTTTTTCGATTTATTTGTCTGTGAGCATAATTCATTATTATTTTTAAAATATTGATAATAAGCCAGATGTGGTGGTTATGTAAATGTTTATATTTGAAATTCATTTTTTCTTTGAAAGTTAATTAGGTCAAGGGTCGGTGGGAGTATGCGCTTAATATACAAAATACCTAAACCTACAATGCGCTTCCCTCACTATTATATTATCTGTTACGCTGCTATGTACCTGGAATTTTATGTAAAATGAGTACATTTGAATATTTTTCAAACATAAGTAAAACCTTAATGATCAAGGTAATATTGAATATAGTAAAACAAATTAATTCATATAATAATTTGGTTAATAGGATTATTTAATTATGTTTTAAAAAGAAAAACAAAAATTATTAAAATGTAACTGAATTCGTAGTTGCCGATAGTTATTAGTAATGTTCGTACGCTGATTTTTCTCGTTCCGAAGATGATGTCACAGGAGCCAAACCTTTCCCTCGTAAAGCTATGCTGCCTTTACATAAATTAATCATTTGAGAACTGTTCTTAAACATCGAATATAATGGTTTTAGGTATTGTAAGTCGGGATGCATGTATGCAAAAATCAGCTAAAAACGGTACTATGTTCTGTCATCGTAAAAACATATATAATTTTTTTTTTAAACTATGTGGTTTTACAGACTTTTTTGTGCTTTTTGTTGGTTTCTGTGTTGTTTTTTTATTTGTTTCTTTAAAACATTTTAGTGTAATCATAAATTTCATTATAATATAATGGAATCCTGGACATAATTTATAATGTTATTAACTGACAGGTGACAGGTAACTGAGTTGTAATTAAATTCACTCTACCGGTCACGAACGTCCGATTGGAATAGCTGATTAAATGGTATTCATCTATTTAGCCCATCAATCAGTAATGATGTAGTTTTCATAACGAGCTCCGGTTAACATCGTTTATCTCGGTGAAGTTTTAATTTATTTTGATTTTGTACTATTCTGTAAAATTTCCATTTCATTTCATTATGTAGCTCTTAAATTCCTGAAAGGAATTGTATTTCTCCCGCTGTTTGGTGGTATTAAATTGAAATTGTATTAAGTAGCTTTTCCATTCCTTTTATATTGATTGTAAAGTTTGATTTATTTAACGACGCCTCTAGAGCACATTGATTTTTATCTTATCATCGGCTATTGGACGTTAATAATATGGTCGTTCTGACATATGCATTAAGAGGAAACCCACCCCCGCCACGTAGGCGACGCTTTTCCGATAAACAGCAAGGGATCTTTTATATATATCACATACAGGACAGCA
>JAULBS010034153.1:0-10196 GCA_032355785.1 Symmetromphalus regularis
TATATATGTGTTTATATAATAAATAAAAAAATATGTACCAAATATTTATTAAATAAATAAATAATTTATTAAATCTCTGTGCAGAGCCATCAGTCTATGCACACCATATGCATGTACTGCAGGGCTGGACTGGGCGTGACTTATCTATACATGAGCAAGGCTAAATACGATATAATATGATTATACATGAGAGGGGCTAAATACAATTTAGCTAAATGGGATATAATATATATGATTTAGTTAAATACAGTATAATATATATGATTTAACTAAATGTCATGTAATATATGATAAAGATATTTAATATATATTACAAATATTTAATCACTATTACTGACATAATTTTTAAAGTGTTAGCATGATTTAAATCTAAATGTCATTTAGCTAAATTATTTTAGATATATATATATATACAAGATTTCTCTAAATGACATTTATTATATGTTGAAAATATTTAATATATGTTGGAAATATTTAATATATATTGCAGAGATATAATAAATTATTTATTTAATAAATATTTGGTACGTATTTTTTTATTTATTATATACACACATATATAAATTAAATCTGCAGTTTAGGGATCCAAGGGGGGTTCAGGGGTTCAAACACCTCCCTTCATACACCAATTTTTTATTTTTTCCTTTTGTAACTTGATTGTATGTATCTTTGGTCCCATCCAATATTAAAAGTTTTTAAAATAGTTTTGAACATTGCCTTCCAAAATTCCAGAATCTAAGCCCAGATAGTCCCCTGAAAGGGGTCGATTTCCCAACCCATGGCACTTCAGGCAGATGCTCTAAAGTGATTACCAGTGACTGAGATAACTTTTTAAAATAAGTACATTCACATATCTGATGATAGCACATAATTTCTATATCAGAGATATGACATGAGAATATTCAAAGTTTCTGTGAAATCATAAGTTCATATCATAAGTTTTAAAATCATGGTGTCAGATGTGTGCTTTATTTAATATACAAATTATTCACTCTTCAACTTGAGATTTATTTATTTATGCTGTTGATGTTGTTGATGATGATGTTTGTCAAAGAATGTACAGTGTATGTCAATAGTGTTTCTTAATTTGAAATTAGGCTTGGCTTGAGGGTAATAAAAGAGCGGCAGAACTGTCTGTGTATAAGAGTTATTCACCTAGCAACAACTTCATTCAGCAATATCTTACCTCACCAATGAGACCAAAGGTCAGTTGAAGCCCCTTTACACAGAGCTGCGACCTTCATGCTAGCTTTGAGCGACAAAAAATGGCCAAGTCGCTCAATGGTCGCCTAAACCCCAAAAATCCTGTTTTTATCTAATTGCTCCAGCGATCCTTCAGTGTCTGCAAACACAATGAAACACTGCAGGTACCAGCCCTGTATTTATAGGCAGGCTAAGGAGGCACTACAGGTAGCTCAAAGTAGGCAGAAGCATTATCATGGAGGCTAGAGGGTTGCCGTGGTCACCGAATGGAGGTACAGGGGTCACCACAGTCATTGTTCAATCCACACTATTGGTCGCCCAAAGGAAGCAGAAGCATTGCCCAGATTGATGAGAAACATTGCAGCAGAACACATTACCTGGCGACCATTGGGCAACCACTGTGCAACCACAGCAATGCTTGTGCCTTCCTTCTGCCTCATTTGAACCACCTTTGAGCAACCAACCTTCTCGGCGACCTTTGTGCAACTGTTTTGAACATGTTCAAAAATTACAGTGACCATGACGTTGTCTGAACCTCCTGTGTACCACCTTTGACCAACCTAGTCAACCATTCTGCCTCCTTTGAGCCTCCAATGGTGATCTGTCACATTTTATGGTCACACAAGGGAGGCACAAAGGTCGCCATTCTGTGTAAATGGGCCTTTAGTTTTTACTGTGAAACATTTTTTATTCTGTTCGTATAATGGAATATGGAAGTATAAAATAGATGTATATCAATTCCGCTAGATTGTTTAACCAGTGTAACTTGCTTTGGCGATATGAGATAAACTGTGAATGTGCAAAACTTTTATATTTTTATTTTAGGTTGGTGGTTCTGCTGAATTGGAGCTGAAATCTACAGAACCTATTAGAAAAGTAACTTACCAGGTAAATAAATTAGCATAGATGTTGTATTATATTTATAGACATGCCCCAGTTATAATGAAAAAATATTAAAAACATTATGCTAAAAGGGGTTGGTTCAAACCCTTTATCCTCCAATCTTGGATACGCTTCTGGTCCAATTTCTGTGTTGTATAACTGTAGGGATGGTGGAAATGTTACAGGAAACATTAAAAAAAGGAACAACATTTTTATTTATTATTTAAAAAAAGATATTTGTAGTTAGTGATGGAGGTTCTGGTTTTACTTACATTAAGTTACAACATTGGAGTGACAGTCGCAAAATATTCATTATCACTGTCCTTTACTAAATATTTATATAATTTTCACACTACATGTACATCATCTGTTTTAGGTTATATCGAGAGGTAAATTAATAACTTCAAAAGACATAATTACAAGAAACGCATCAAAAACCATGTTCTTGTCTATTCCGATTTTGGTGTCAATGTCTCCGACAGCCAAAGTCATAGTGTTTTATGAGCGAGAAGATGGAGAAATTGTTGCAGATTACATGACTGTCAGCATCGAGGGAACATTCGACAACCAGGTCTGACATAATTGTACAACAAAATATATAATGTAAATTAGTCCTATTCGACATTCTTAGCTATACCACACGTGTCATAAATTTGAATATGATAGAAAAGTTAAATAATCATGTGCAGTGGGCTACAAAATCTATGACACATAAAGTCAGGACAATTTAAAGTCAGGGCAATCCTTAACCATTTAATATTACATAAAGAGTTAAGTCTTTGTAAATCTGGGACTCAAGGTGATGAAACTTTGGATACATTACCAGGGGTGGATGCAAGAATTTTAGAAAGACTGTCATAAGTTAATTACGACAAAAATGTAATGGTAAGAAATTAAAATTGGTGACCAAAGGGGGTACTAAATGAATATATCAATTGTTGAGGATGTGTGTCCTGCATTAAACATCAATACAAATATGCCCTATATGATTGGTTATTAATGAAACATTGCTTATATATTATCTTTTGTATTTGGCTTTTTAAAGAAAGTTATGTTGCCTTCATCTTTAATATAGAATTTCATGTGTTAAATCTTCGTTAAATTATAATACATGTACACTTAATTTCTTGTTTATTTGGCTACTTTTTTTTTAAAGAAAGTAATGTTAATATAGAATTTCCATTGTTAAGACTTTGTTAAATTATAAATACACCTACACTTAATTTCTTGTTTATTTGGCTTTTTTTAAAAGATTATAATTACTAGTACTAATAATACAACTGACAAATTATCCTTAGCTTAGATAGGCCTGATTGACTAATCAGATTACAGAAATCCCCTAATTGAAAATGAATTATTCTCACATGTCACACACATGTGATATACACATTTATCATTTTAGATCATTGGTGAAAGGATAGTTGTACCAAGACATGGACAAGTTTATTACAAAAAAACTTAAAAACAGATAATTCTGAGGAAATACATGAAACACTAATTAAAAAAAGCAAAATTCAGCAATAAAGACTGACAATTTCCGTTGAGTTAGAAAATTTCAAGAGGCGTGGAAAGATGATTTTTCCAACCTTGATAATGTTCTGCTTTATGTTTCATGTTTTTCTAAATTATATTTATAAAATGTTTGTTTTTCTATCAGGTTCATCTTGATTTTGACAAGGACCAGGTGAAGCCAGGAGAGAAGGTTCAGCTAACAGTCACTGCAGACCCAGGCTCTGTAGTCTTCATTAAGGGAGTTGATAAGAGTGTGCTGCTTCTCAAGGATGGAAATGATATCACTGAAGAAAAAGTATGTCTAATACCAAATTTCTTAACATCATTGTATACTCTAAATGTTATAAAATAGAAATACATTGATCACTAATTTAAATTCATGTACTAGATCGAAACCAATTTACCTGCATTTATTTCAAATTAAAATCTTTAAAATATGATGTTTCCATTGCCATAAAGTGTATAACGTGTTTCAGTGAAAACTATTGTTTATTTAATTTTGATGATTAAATCTATATTTTCAACAATATATTTCATTGAATTAATGACTATTATTTTTAACATCAAGTCTTCTCATCTGCCAAATTGTCCTTTTCTGTTTATCTTGACAGGTTCTTCGTGAGTTGATGGGTCATTACTATCGGTATTACGACATCATGACGTCTTGGTGCTGGTCTTTTCATTCCAGTGCTTCTGACGCAGACAGCATATTTCAGGTTGACATACTTAGCATTTTTGTAAAATCTAATGAGTCAGTGTCTCAGATAGGGATTGAACCTGCTGGAATAATGGAAAAGTATTTTCACAAAACTCGCTAACTCCTCAGTTTGGCATTGCTACCGTTCATAAATATGATATTAAAATTAAAGTGTTTTTAGAAAACGAGTTAAGTTCTCAGTTTGAAATTGCTAATGTATCTTTCAGAAATATAACATTAAAATTAAACTGTTTTCACAAAATTTGCTAAGTCCTTAATTTAACTGGAATTGCTATTGTGAAAATAACAACAACATGGCTACTAGACCCAGATTGCTAGATGCAGCACACTTTATGTAATAATCTCATTGGTGGTTTTACATCAGTGGTTAGCAGTCGTGTCAGGTCAGGTCATAGATCATAACATGAATATATTACATCTTCTTTAATTTTAGAATGTCAAATAAACTTTTAAAAAAAACCTAAATTATATATCAAATGTTTTAACTTCAAATTGTATCACACTATATCTTATAAAAGTTCAGTCTTTTATGACGTCATATTCATATCAATACAATTATTTGTTGATAAAACAGTTTCTCTATTTAAGTTTAGTTTATCTCCTGGATTCCTTTATGAATATAATTCTTTGTTAAAGTACAAATGATTACACAAACAAGTTAGGACAATACACAACAGCACTGCAGATTTTGTCACAAGGCTTTATACAATGGACATCTCAGAATTTGTAACAAGGCCTACACACAGAACATCACATATCAGTATTTGTTTGAATAAATCATGAACTCCATACTTGTTAAAGAATCATAACTAGTTATTTCAAATTTGTGGTTACTTCCACATGTAGAGACAACAGATGCTTTATGAGGTGTGGTATCTAATATCACACTGGTTAATTCTGGTGCATGTGTCTTTTGATTTGACCTTTGAGCAGTGGATTCTGAATTTCTTTTTTTTATATCTGTGACATTTTCTGTAGAAACTGATGTGAGATCAGGACTTTCGCATGGTTTACTTTCATCAGTATCTTCATTAGCATGTATCAACATTGGATCGAATCTACTTTGTTGTTTAAAGTTCTCCTTGGTATTGAAAATATGGCGACGATTTATTGTAAAGACTTTCTACACTGGTGTTGTTACTCTGTAATTCCTCGGTTCATCTTTTCGCTTTTGTGCTATGTTCCCCAATTTCCTTTCATCGTGATCGAAATCTTACTACATCCCCTTCAAATAAACCGGTTTCATTTTACTTGCACTTTTGTTGTAGTAGTGTATCTGAATATTTACTCTCTTCATCAAAAATCTTTGTGAACTGATCTAGCAACATTTGGTTTCACCAAGTTGACTCTTGTTGGCAATCTTGTTTTCAACCTGCAACTGAGCTGTTGGTGTATTCTGTAATTGAATAATGCCAAGTATGGATCACTTCCAGACTGTTCCACTTTTTCAAACATGTGTTTTACAGTTTGTTCTGCTCTTTCCACCAGTCAGTTAGCTCGACATACTCGTTTCAATAAATAAAGTCAGACTATTATTAGCCTGGAACACGTCAAATAACTCTCTAGCGTAACCTGCAAAATAATGCAGTCCAAGATTGGCAAGATTTCTGTTCCTGGCAAGATGTCGTAATATTCCAAAGAGTGCAGAATGGATTCTTCCGGTCAAAACATGCGTTTGACATACTAGTTTTCGATAAATAAAGTCTGACTATTTTTAGCCTGGAACACGTCAAATAACTCGCTAATTTAATCTGCAAAAAAACGTAGACCAAGATTTTTGTTTCTGACAAGATGTCTAATATCCTGGAGAATGCTGAATGGCTTCTCTACATTATTGTTTTCTTCCGGTCATCAAATCAAACTTTTCTGTTCTTTTATCATTAAAAATACAGTTATTATAAGTAATTAATTTATCCATTGTTATCTATTACATTGAAGGTAATGATTATTTTACTTTAGGTTGTCAGTGTTTAGTCTTACTCCGACCGAGGCAGTTATCCGTGAAGTCTGAGACAATCAGATCGCAAGTGGCATTTGTTGTAAATAAACTTGTAGGTCGCTATTTGATAGATCTGTTGTGTTTTTGTTTTTGGAAACGGTGACACTAATATAAGAATGAATTTTAGTTCCTGCAAAATATAGCGAGTCGATCCGATCATTAAGTTTCAGTTTTATCATTAGGAGGTAGGGCTAGTGAATTTTTAAGTAGGGCTAGTGAATTTTGAAAATCACTGGTTCGACGGCCAGAGGATTAAAAAAAAATCCTAGAAGCCCTGAATTAGATTGCGAATATCCAGGGCTAATTGAATTCCCAAGTCTTTGCAAAATCTACAAATTCTTGACTTGTGTATTGTGTACCATTATCACTCACTACTTGTCTTGCAAAAATGGATTTTAATGCATTTATGGTTGTTTGACTGGTTATGTCTGACAAAAGACTCACTTCAGGATAATTTTGATTTTTATATTTCTTGAAATCAGTAGAAACTTTAGCCCACAGCCTATCAGGAATGTCATGTGATATAATGGGTTCTGCATGTGGTATTTTCCTGTTATCTTGGGATTCTAAGCAACGACTTACTATCTCTTCATTCTGAGAGTTCATACCAGGCCACTATAATACATCATGAGTATTTTGTTTTGATTTCACAATTCCTTGATGTGTTTCATGAATGTCTTTCAGCATTTATGGTCTGAGACTCAGTGGAACAATGACCCTGTCACCTTTGAACAAAATACCCTTATCATATGTTATTTCATCATGATATGGATAATATGGTCTCACTAACCCTGGAACATCACTTTTCTTTTCAGGTCATCCATTGAGAACAACACTTCAAATCCTGAAGAGTAGAATTGTCATTAGTTTCTTTCACAAACTCTTTCAATTTTATTTCAGAAATTTGTACACTGTTGACATCTAGGTCATCATTAAACAAATCACTTGGTAATGTATCTTATACATGAATTTGTATCTGCTAGGAACATTTCTTTTCCAAGACAATATACCAGTTTGATATCTCTGTAATCTCATTCACATACATTGCATGCGTGGTGACAGCATGTGAAGTGATTTTTTCATTATGCCAACTAGTGGCTTGTAATCTATTATTATCTTTTCACCTAAGATATAATCAGGAAACTTCTTGCAACCAAAATAAACAGCAAGCATTTTTTTCTTAATGACAGCATACTGTGCTTGAATATTATCTAGTGCCTTTAAACCGTATGCTACCTGACCCATCCTGTATCAACACAGCTCCCAAACCAGACTTGCTAGCATCTACTTGGATTTTGATTGGTTTATTCACAATCACATCATAATACTTGAGTACAGGTGCTTCTGTAACCAATCTTTTGAGACGATTGATGGCATTCTGATGATGTTCACCCCAGTGATATGTAACATTAGATTCGATCAGCTGTCTCATCGGCTTTGTTTCCTGTGACAGATTAGGTAGAAATTTGTGCAAATAACTTACCATTCCTGAAAATCTTTGAACATCCTCTTTACAAGTAGGAATTGGCATGTCAGTAATAGCTTTTATCACCACTAGGTTTTAATCCGTCTTTGGAAATGGTGTGACCTGCATATTCGATCTCGGTTAAAGCTATCTTGGTTTTATCAGGATTGAATTTCAACCCTACTTCTCTTGCACATTCAAATACTTTGAACTTTCCTCATCCAATTCAGTTTGCCAGTATTCAGAATTTGCATCAATTTTGGTAAACAACACAGCATTTGGCATACAAGCCATAACCTCTTCAACACAGTTTTAACTGAGTGGTGAGCTTTCTGTAAGGCAACATTCAGTTTTGTTGGATCAATGCACACTCAAATGTTATTTCGTTTTTGAACAACGGTCATATTGTTAAACCAATTTTGTCAGTTCATATTGCCTGATAATTACACCCGTGAATTCCATTCTATCAAGTTCAGATTTCACTTTGTCTCTAATTGCAAAAGGAACACATCTTGGTGGATCTATTACTGGTTCAACATATGGATCTACAGATAAATGATAATCAAAATGTACACATCCAAGACCATTGAAAAAATCACTATTCTCCTCAAGTAAATCATCTTTGATTTTGGATTCAAGTTTTTCTTCAACTGACTGAACACGAGCGATAAGACCAAGCTTTTAACATGATACTCTGCCCAAGATAACATACTCCATCTACAACTTGAAATACCAGTTTGTGACCTTTTACAGTTGCTGTAATTTCATCATGAGGTCTAATTCTGTGTTTTGAATATGACACAAATTTAACTTTTGGAGGATCTAAAGTTCAGTTTGACATTTGTTGATATTCACTGTATTGAAAAATATCAGCTTCTGAACCAGTGTCTAATTTGAAAGAAACTGGGTGTTCATTAACCATTATATTTTCTGTCCATAGAGATTTATTGTCAAATGTCAATGTCCCAATGAACAATGTGTTATCTGGTTGTGACAAGTCATCTTCGGGTAAATCACAAATGTTAATGTTATGTATTTGGTGTTGTTTAGAATTGTTATTTCTATTTTGGCAAACATTCTGAAAATGGTTGTACTTTTTACATGCATGACATTGCTTACCAAATGCAGGACAGGATTCTATATTTCGTGCATGTGACCCACCACATTTTGTACATTTTGATAACTGTTTTTTGTACCTTTGAGTCTGATATTGTCGTGTTTTTGTTTGAATTCTGATTTGTGAACAATTTGATATACCACCAGTGTTTTCCTTTTTAATGATTCTCCATGCCTACTTTTAACCGATTTGCGCTTATCTCGTTAAGTCGACAAATGTTAATGCTTTTATCAAGATTGGACTGGTCAGTTTGTAATAACTTTTCACAAACTGTTTCATCATGAATTCCACAAAGAATATGATCTCTGAGCAATGAATCATCAAGGAAATCATATTCACAATGTTTTATTTTCTTTCTCAACTCTGTCAGGTAACCATCACATTTTTCTAAATTTTTCTGATTGTACATGTTGAAATTATATGTCTTATGACTGTAATATTCTTTTTACCTTCACAGTAAATTCTAAATTGTTCTTTCAATGGTCCTATTTCATCTTGAAAAACCATTGTTGCAAACAATTTTTGTTAAGCCAGGTCTGCCACATGGAGAAAAACAATACAATGAATTTTTTATTTTATTTCAGCTACCCCACTTGCTATATAATTGCATAAATATATTTTCTTAACCAGTCCTTATAATTTTGAGACAAATTATCAAACAAATTCAAGGGACCTGGAGACTTCAAACCTGACATTGTGTCCATTTCAGTTCAAGTTTCTAACACCTCTAAAAACAACATAACAACATGGCTACTAGACTCAGACTGCTAACTGCAGCACACTTTATGTAATACCGTAATCTCATTGGTGGTATTACATCATTGGTTACCAGTCATTTCAGGTTAGGTCAGGTCATAGGTCATAACATGAATACATTATAGCTATCTTTCAGAAATATAACATTAAAATTAAACTGTTTTCACAAAACATGCTAAGTGCTCAATTTGGAATTGTTACATGTATCTTTCATAAATGTGTGGGCGTCTAGGAAAACCTGTCGGAAGTCATTGGGTTCATTACCGAGATAATGCACTGTGAAGTTAAACTACATTAAAAATTCATCTGAGGTCAGTTTTGAGATTTTTGTATTAAATATTCAAGACTTTTTATTATCACTCTCTTAAATTATCTTTTAAAAAATCCTATCATAAAGTATATTTTAGAGGTTTTCTTGACACCCTATGAATATCCAAATTTTCTAAACTGTTCATCTTAGCACCGATCTATTTCGCGGACAACCACAACTCAAACCCCACCACCTACCATACCATGTTACATGTCGTTCGAATCGGGCGGAAGA
>JAULBS010034164.1:0-2500 GCA_032355785.1 Symmetromphalus regularis
TATCTAAAACAACTCTGTTCTACTTTGAGACAAATAAAGATGACATGTTCTAGTTTCATTCATTGTCCAAAGTTTTTGACCTTTTATGACCTCTGATGTCCTATTTATAGACCCAATGTTTGTATTATAAGATAAATTATATGAATGACACCAAACTCAACTGATGAAGTGGCCATTTTATGGCAAAGAATGATTTGATACAACTTATGGTTGTTTATATCTTTCCTATCCCTGGATCACTGATATTTTTGGCCATTTTTGAAATTAGACAATTTTCCGTTTGCTACTGACTCCTCCAGTTCAAAAATAGTTGAACATCAGTAAGTTGAATATACAAGAGGATGTCTAAAAAGCATATTGCAGGCTGTTAACAGAAAATATTCCCCAATTCAATGCCACACTGGCCACTTATACTGTTCTGTGTCAGATTTTAAGCAATCGCTAAAAGTGATGACATTTTGACCTCATTATTGACCTAATTTCTGACCCAAATTTTGGCCACTTCGGTTAGATTAATATCTTTTATCAAAAATAGATGTTTTAGGAGTCAGAATCTTCATAGATATAAAATGATAAAACCTAACTGACAATTTGAAAAAATTTTGAGATTTTGGCTACTTTTGGCCAATAAATGGCAAAAATTGACATTTTGTCTGAAGTAGAACCAATAAGACTGCTATTTTTGGACTCGGCACCACTTTTTCCATAAACTAGGCTCGTCAAACCTCTCCTACCTGAAACACGATAGCAACTATATTTGTATTCGCAAGGAAAGTAACCAATTTGGGAGAATTTTGAATCACATTGATGATATTAGTATCCTTTTGTCAAAAATAGTTGTTTATAAGATTTAAAAGTTTTAGAAATATAAAATAATTAAACCAAACTGACAATTTGAGAAAATCTGATTTTGGCCATTTTTGGCCAAAATGGCAATTTGTCTGAAGTGGGACCAATAAGACTGCTTTTTTTGGACTCAGCACCACTTTTTCCATATAATAGGCTTGTCAAACCTCCCTTACCTAAAATTCTGATTAACGGCCTCTATCTCTTGGAGTAAGGCATGTAGAAGTCTAGGTATGGACTTTTTAATCTAGATATTGGCTCTAATCCAGAGTAAACATACATAAAAACAAATGCCAAGTACAAACAATGCACGAGAAAAGCAAACTTATAGAAAAAGTAAACTATTTTAATAGTATTATGAATGCATTTGAATATAATCCCCCGATGCTCGACATTTACCCATCATCCAACCAAACGGGAGCCATTCGCAGAGCATACGTTTTTCTAACCTTAACCAGGCGCGGATGAAGGATTTCTGAAAGAGTGAGAGGGTAGGTGGGGGGCGGTGGTTGACGGGTCCAAATGTGATGGGTGAATAGGACTGGGGGACAATTTTTAATTTTCTCATCCTTTCAGTCTGAAAATATAGGTAAAAAAAAAACATATAGTAAAGGGGGGTGTCCGGACCACCTGGACCCCCCTCTAGATCCGCTACTGTTAACTCAGACGAGGATCCTGATTCTTGTTTATAAATAATACCACGATAGATGATATTCTCACACACTGATCTTTAGATAGTTTTTTATTTTATTTGTATGTCAAACAGTACAGTTATATTGATTAAAGATAGGAACATAACAGCGTGAAGTTTAAGTGTCCTTCGCATCTGATGATTCTGTTATAATATTGATTAAACTATTAATTTGTAACAACACATGCACGATGCGTTTAGAAACAGGATGTGCACACACGCACGTCATACCTTTCTTTTCTTAAGGACACTTCTATTAATAGTATTTAAACAAATAATTTAAAAAAAAAAAAAAAAAAAAAAAAACATCCACTTTTTTAAGGATTCTCTTGCAAACTGCTTCCGTTGCAATTTTTCTTTTTCAAGAATATATTTTGTAATCAATAATCTATGTTTATTCTGTATTTGTAATGTTATTTGAACAGTTTTCTGTTGCTAACTCAGCATCATAACTTTTTATATGCACTTTGAACTCACGTCTTCCATGCTATTTTTTTTCCATGAAGTTATTTTTATTCTCTATTTATCTCCATTAATAATAAACTTGCAGTTTTCCAATAATACGTATTCCTTGTGTTTCGTACGTGGGTTGTAGAAACATCTTCTGATTTGATAAATGACAAAACAGATTATTAAACGCATACTCCCACGGACTATTGACTTAATTAATTTCCAAATAAAGAATTAATTTTAAATATAAACATTTTATTTGTTCATAGAAATACTTCATTCAATTACTTACATAACTACTGCAACTCTTTTATTATCAATATTTTTGAAATAATTATGAATAATTATGCTCGCGGACAAATAAATCGAAAAGAATAACTTTTCTTCTGTTGAAAGTGTGACGTATATAATTCAAGACATGTGACAGCTATTCCCACTTTAGCCGTTATTTTAAAACTTCTGAATATTTGTGTAGCTGCAAAAACATTTCGTACCACTTTATTTCGCCCCACT
>JAULBS010034164.1:7500-10196 GCA_032355785.1 Symmetromphalus regularis
TTCATTAAGTGTGTCTCAGTTTTCAGTTTGCAAATACAATTGTTCTAACAGGTGACAGTGATGAAGACATCCGCCCGTGAATCTATGTCAAAACACTGGTTCAGATGACATTTTATTCGCTAGATAAATCATGTTACTGTATGTATGACATCAAAAACAAGACACGACATATTTTGAATTTAACAGTACGTATAAAAATCACAGCAAGCAGCCTTTTTATCATTTGTGAGCGGGATGTAGCGCAAACGGTAGCGTGTCTGCCCGTGAAGGAGTCGGCCGTCGGATCGAGCCTCCTCAGTGGAGCCATTTGCAGTTTGGGCTATTTTCCGTTCCTACCAGTGGTCTACAACTGGTTCTTCAAAGGCTGTGGTATGTGCTGTCCTGTTTTTGGGACGGTGGATATAAAAGACCCCTTGCTACTTATCGGAAAGTGTAGCCCATATTGATAAATAAATGTCATAATGACCATATGATTAACGTCCAATAACACATGATAAGATAAAAATCAATGTACTCTAGACGTGTCCTTAAATAAAAAGATTACACTTTAATCCTCCTAAAAACGCCTTCAGTCGTTTCAAGATGTTCGTTTTCCATTTGGGCAGTATTAATAGCATCATTTACTGACATTCGACACGTTTGAATTTTAATCCAATTATGTTGTAGAAGATGCCACTAAATGCCTATAGATATTATTGATGTTCTTGAAGACTGTCTGTACGTACTCATTTGGGATACGATAGATGACAAAATCAACTGCTGGGCCAGACGCTATATTGTTTAACATGAAATACAGTTTTGTAAACGAGAATTTAAATCCATCTACATACAATCTCTGTACAATATCGATTACACGACCGCATGGTCAGCCCGACTTAAAATCAGTTGTAGATCCAAACTAAAACATTTATAATCCATCCATACAGTATAAATTAAAGTTTGTTTTATTTAACGACGCCTCTAAAGTACATCAATTTGTATCTTATCGGCTATTGGACGTCAGTCATATGGTCATTCTGACATAACTATTCAGAGGAAACCCGCTTGCGCCACATAGGCTACTCTTTGCGATAATCAGCAAAGGGTAATTTATAATCACCGTCCCACTGACATGACAGCACATACCACGGCCTTTGGTGAACCAGTTGTGGACATCTGGTTGGAATGGAAAATAGCCCAAACTGAGAAGGATCGATCCGACGACCGACTGGTTCACAGGCGGCACGCTACCGTTTGAGCTACATCCCGCTCCCTGTTGTAGATCCAGTCCACACTGTGAGCCTCTGTGATCCAACGGTAGAACGATGGACTCTCAAGCGGATGACACTGGTTCTAAACCTGTTGGAGACTGGCATCCAATAGCCGATGATTAATAAATCAATGTGCTTTAATGGTGTTGTTAAACAAAACAAACCAAACGAATACAAATATATAAATAAAACAGTTGTACTTATTTTAGTGCTTATATAGAATTAAGGATGAAATACGCTTCCTGTGCTGTTGTCCAGGACAGAGGTTATTGTTAATAAAAGAAACGAAACCCGCAGCCGCCACACTAATGTAGCATATAAGCAGATAGGGATCTTTTATATGCACTATCATGTCCGACTGAGATTTGATCCCAGTACCTACCAGCCACAAGTCCGATAGTTTAACCACTGCGCCGGTGAATGTGATTTGGGATTAACGGATATGTCGACCCGATCGTGACAGTATTCACTCGCGCATCACTGACATGAGTGTTTAGTCAAAGTCAAATGGAGGTGGCGGTTAAATCGTGACACCATGCACAAACTGATGGTACTAGCACGATTGGTGGGAAACACTCAAGCCCCCAGTCGTTTCATTATAGAGTAGAAAATGCAGCTAAAGGGCTAACCCAAACACGAGCGACCACTTCGTCTAGATCTACTACTGGTACCGTGAAAGGCTCGAGGGCAAAATGACGTTATTATTGTACTCAGTTGCTGAACGTCAAGGGAACGAAATAATTATACCAGATGCTAATGCTGGTAATAAAATTACACCGAAAGTCTTCAAGCTTCATATATCAAAGTGAGATCTGTTAGAAATAATAAATTGCTTTATTGATAATCAAAAAATGCAATCACATTGCAAAATATATGTTGTTAAAAACAGATTTCTCAAACATTATGGCAAATAATATACTTAGTGAAGTCTCAGGGGTTCCTATATTCACGCCGCTATATGTAATGACCATAGTGTAATTTTGTTTTATTTCAAAACTGCTTTACAGTTTAGTTGAGTTCTATTTATTACACACAATGACTTCATTATCTTTTTTAAAAATTGTTTACCGCAGGCATGGTACTTCGCGAAATCACGGAATTCCGCGAAAAGCATAAATAAAAAAAAATAAAAAAAATAATAATAAAAATTAAAATAAAAGATAAATTAAAGAATTAATATAAAAACTGAAAAAAAAGCCTTGCCTTTTATATTATCTTTATGTTAATGCGTGTGGTGTCAGTGCACTCGCCTTGGTTGGTTGGTTGTATTTATTTTCGTGCTGATATCTAATTGAGGTTCAAGAACGCTGTCCTGGGCACACAACTCAGCTTCCTATGCTGTCTGTTAAGCCAGTTGTGGACCACTGATCGGTTAAGTGGTATACACCTACCCACTAAGCCTTGCGGAGCACTCACTCTAAGTTGGAACCGGTATCGAAATTTAAA
>JAULBS010034175.1:0-10196 GCA_032355785.1 Symmetromphalus regularis
ACACCTACCCACTGAGCCTTGCGGAGCACTCACTCTGGGTTGGAGCCGATACTGAGATTAAACATCCCATGCCTCGATTTGATCTCAGTACCTACCAACCTCGAGTCCGATAGCGTAACCAATGCGCCACGGAGGCCGGTAGTAACCACATTAAATGATTGACACATATTATTTAATTACTATCCACTCATGCTAATTTGCGCTATGCCTCATGCGTTTGTTATACATGTCTGCATGCTGTTATTTTTACCTATACATGTCGAACATTCATTTTCTATTATTAACAACCTATATTGCTGTTAGGCGTCAAGAAAATTTTATAACATGATGTCTCTTTTTCTTATTATTTTTTGTTTCATTTATTTTTTAGTTTGTTTAATGACACATCTAGAGCACACTGATTCATTAATCATCGGCTATAGGACAATGTGTGACCCCCAATAGCCGATGTTTATTTTTTGTGCTGGGGGGTCGTTAAACTATCAATCAATAAAAAATAAACTGCTATAGGACGTCAAACATTTGATTAAGTTCGATATAATCACCAGAGGAAATCGATTTTATATACTATGCGATGAATCTTATGTTTTATTTATGCTACCATTGTTTTAACTACTTAATATGTATTTGTTGAGTTAATTTTATTTTTAGTCTCTCATAACTCAGTAAAGAGTGGCTCGTTACAATTGTATTATTTATAATGATTATATTTTTATGTTGTGTTGTAATGAGGTGAGACTTTAATAAACTATTTGTCTGTCTGTTTGTCTATCTGTCTGTCTGTTTTCCATTACAGCAAGGGATCTCTTACATGCACTTTACCACAGACAGGATATAACATACCACAGACAGGATAGAACATACCACAGACAGGATAGAACATACCACAGACATCATAGAACATACCACAGACAGGATAGAACATACCACAGTCAGGACAGAACATACCATAGACAGGACAGAACATACCACAACCTTTGATATACCAGTCATGCATTAAAGGTTGTGCCTATGTCTGTCATCCGTGAACAGTTGGTACCATCATATGTTTTTTTGTTTTCCATCAGTGTATTTCCTGACTGTTTTGTAAAGTCTTAGTACTAAGACGTTAAAGTATCCAGACTGTGTGGATGCCTAAGTTTACATTTATGTTATAATAGCAGGAACCTAAATTATACCGAACAGTATTTAGGGTCAATTTAACAACAGGGAAGAATCTAGATTATATCGAACAACATTTAGGGTCAATTTAACAATATGGAAGAATCTAGATTATACCGAACAACATTTAGGGTCAATTTAAAATTATAGATCTGTACTTGTAAATATTTAAAATATAGACTCAAAGATTAAACTTTTACGTCTGGTCTTTAACTAACTGAAAGTAACTTGTATATGGGGCATTTCATGTTAATTTTTTGTGACGGACGTGACATTTTGACACTATAAAACAATGTTTTCATGGAAACGTGTACACTTCCCTCTACATTTTGAGTTAATAGAAACCATATGAGGTATGTTTGTAACACTCAAGAACAAACATATTTTGTACTTATATATTTGGAATAATTTACTTATTAATATGCGTGACGGACTCTAATATAGAGTTATGGATTTATAAGCAATTTCTCGGTTATATTTTAAAGTTCCATCAGAATGGACTGTTTAGAAATCACTTTAAAAGTTAAAGATGTTGTTCTACTAGAGTTGAATAATTTCATAGAGTCTTCATGTCGTTGTTGGTGGATAGAAAGAATATGAAACGAATTGAGTATTGGTTACATAAAAGCACAAGCTATCTACTTAAAATAATAACTTTGAATAACTTAGTGCTGGTGGCTGACATTATGATGTCGTGCATATGATTGCAACTTCGACCTTGACCTTGATTCTTTGGCAGAATATTGGAGTTTAATTTCAGCTTGAAACACGAGAATACGGGAGGGACGGCAACAGGACGTGACGATATTCTAATATGTTGATGCAGTATTTTGCACACAAACACAAATACAAATTATCAACACAGCTGCGCTGAATGCACCCAGCATGTGCTGTTAGAAGTTATTCAATCACTTGCTCAATGTCGTGCAATAGCTGCATAAAGAGATTTCTAATAATTCGTTATTCACGTTTTTTTTTTTACTTTCTTTGACTCGGATTTGTTTTTGGCATAAATGTATCGACTATGTTATATTCAGATTAAAATGTTAAAACACTCCAAATACATTAATAGATCTATATTCTTAAGATAGTATAATTTTCACATATTTAATATGGTATTTTTAATGTAATTTTCACAAATCATTTGAGACTTTATTGCAACTGACACCTATAATGTAATATTTTTTATGTGAGTTCACATATAATGTTATTTTTAATATAAATTTCATAATATATTTTAATTTTAATTTTCTCACGTTATATTTTTTATGAAAGTTTTTCCGGAATTTAGATATTTTAAATGTTATTTTTACATGTAAGACTATATTTAATAATGAAGTTTCACATTATAATGTGATTTTTTTAAATTTAATTATCACAAATATTATCTTTAACGTACATTTTACATTTACATCTTTTTTATGTATAATGTGATTTTTAATGCAAATTTCACATGCAGTATGGTGCGTTTTAATATATAATACATTTATTTATTTATTCTTTATACTTTAACCTAGTTTAAATAATGAAATATATTTCTCAAACACATATTTAACAATACCCAAGAACAAAAAGAAAAACATATTTGATGTATTTCAATAAATAAATAAATAGTTATAACTGCTTATTAAAGCTAGTCTGTGATTATAATAAAATATAAATTATTTAAAATATTAGATAATTATTTCTTATAAAACATAACAGCACTTTTGTTCCACATCTGAAAAGCATTGTATTCACATTTCCAAATATCTTATTATTAATTATTTCCAAGTAACATATTGAAGCCCGTAACTGAATTTCTTTTTAAATATTGCTCTATCGAAATAAATATTTAAAGAAACTTAAACGAACAAATTATTTTGGTTTCTAATTTGGTGTAATTATTTTTGTTATATTTTGTTTTATTCAACGACGCCACAAGAGCAGATTATTAATAATTGGCAATAAGAAAGAAATAAAGAAAGAAAAAAGGAATTTGTCTAATCAATTTTAGAAGTGGCATATTAAAGTGTTATATTTAATCTGCTATATTTTGAATAATTTATTAGATATTTAAATATTTATATTTAATGTACATGTATTTAAATTAAAACCTCTATAAGTAATTTTAATTTATATTTTATTAATCAAAACGATGCGTTTCTTTGATAAGAATATCTTTATTAATAAAATAATTTAAAATATTCCATTTTCATAAATGTTTTAAAAAATCAGTTGGTTGTAAATAATTTTCATCTGTTGTTCAAAGATTTAAAATTCAATAAAAAGTTTTCTCTCGTTTCAAAATAATTGCATATTATATTAAACACTAATGTGTTTAAATCAAATTTTAAAAGTTATATTTTTATTGTAGAAAAATTGAATATTTTTATCTAACTCTTCTTTCTTTATGGAATAAAAAAACTTTTTTTGCGCCAACAATATTTGTGTTTTACCATAAATACTAATGACAAACAGGATGTACCGTTAAAACATAAAAGAAACAATGCTTTCTTAAAACGAGAATATCCAGGTATTAAATCTGTTAAAGCTATTAAATACCTGAACACATGCAGCCGATTTACCAGATAAGTTTAACTTTTTAAACTGGTCTAATATAAATTTAAATCACTGTGAACAATTAATTTGATTTCATCAATTTGGTCTAATTATAAATGTGTTTTATTACAACGGCTGAAACGGGCCTTGTCTAAATTATCACAATTTGTCAGTCCCACACGGGTCTAGTTTAGACGGTGAGTAACTATATCTTACAAACAGTACTTATTCAAAGTCTACATACTCATTATATATAATATATTGTGTGTGTGTATATATATATATATATATATACACACACTAGATTTTAAATACGTGTATGATATTCACCATATACCCGAATAATCACGATAAAGTGCAAAATGTAGCCCTATAATTAAGTAAACTGAAACTATCAACATCTGACTTTCAATTTAAACTTATTTGGCATTTCCTTTATTCTCCCTTTTAATAAAAAAGAAAGAAAGAAAAATGATCGTATACGATCCAGTTCAAAAAGATCTGAAAAATATTACAAACATTTTTGAGATTTCTCCAGACGAACTTTATTGAAAGATTCACGTGCTGGGTACCTTGTAGTGACGCCCATGTGCGGGCTGGGTGTCGGAAAGCGAATCGTCACAGCACGTTCCAGGATGATTGAAATGCTCTGGGAACCCCGGTTAAACAGCGGACGCCTGGTTCGGCAAACTGCTCTTTCTATCACTGTACTCTCCCAGGCCATCATTCACGAAATAGAGATTATAGGTAAGTTTGTGTTTGTTTAAAGTACGAAGTGGTCGCCGTGTTTGGCCGGTCTGGCTTAGTCCACGTGCTGCTGAGAAAAACCTGTTGATTTCAATCAAACTCACGCATGCGCTCACGGTTCGCTGGCTAAAGGTAGCAAGGAATTGATTTTTTTTCTTTCTCCAGTGAAATGATTTTTTTTTTAATGAAACTAAGCAGAAACAATGAAATAATACACGTAATATATATTATTATTTTAATATTAATTTGCATCTTGAACACAGGGAAATAAATTAGTATACATCGACATACATTATCCATGTGGTACGCTAAACAACAAAACATTTTTGTCACATTAAAACAGATGGTACCAAAATATAATTACATACTTTCTAAACAAATCTTAAAGTAGAAATTTCAACCATACTATTTTTCTTTTTTTATGACTGACATGTAATGCCTTAAACTAATTTAAATATTATTATTATGCAAAATAATTAGTTAAAATAGCAATAAATTATTTAAAAAATAAAAAAATTATAACGGAAAATGAAATCAATTAAACAAATATGAAGGACCAAATATTTGAAAATCAAAATGACTTCTAGATGCATTTTAAAATTAAAAATTATACTATTTGAAACACCTTCAATTTGTTGAGATAAATAAGTACATTTTATGTGGCTTAGGTAAGATTAGAAAAAGTCTGTATAAAATAGCATTTCTGTCAAAACAATCTACATGTTTAACATGACAAAGAAGATGCTGCGATCCCAAGATATATTGTTTTATAATTCATTTCAAATTCAGATATTTTGTTGCGGTGAAATCATATTAAGGCGTGACCTTCGAAACATGACATTTATGACAAAACAAAACGTGTATTTATAAAATTAAAATAATGTTTGTTATACAACAACTAGATACACACATACATACACAAACACATATGCACGCATACACACTCTTCTCTCTCTCTCTCTCTCTCTCTCTCTCTCTCTCTCTCTCTCTCTCTCTCTCTCTCTCTCGTTCTCTCTCTCTCTCTCGTTTTAATTTTTTTTGCGAAAATGACGTTGATGAACATGCTGCCGTGCCTCCGGGTAGCTACGCGCCTGAATGGCCATGAATTTAACAATGTGCTCATGTGTCATTTAATCAATAATTTTCTTTCAAAACACCCTTTCTATTTATAAATTTTGTACTAGTGTGACATTTAACAAACAATTCTTTCTTTCAAAACCACCTTTCTACTGTTTAGTTTTTTACTTGTAGCCTTAAACAGTTTGAAGTTAGAGTCATGGGCGTAAATCGTGTGGGGGACGGGGGCAACACGCCCCCCCCACTTTTTGGACAAGGGGCACGCCTATGTAATTATCCCCCCACTTTTTGCTTTGAAAAACTGAAATTAAAATGCCTAAATAATATTTACTAATATTTCTCATTATTTTATCAATGTAACACTTACCCGTGTTGTTTTAGCGCAAATATATTCAAACTGAAGTACACATGGGGTCTATAATGGTGTCAAAATGTGGGGGGGGGGGACGGGAAGACAGTGGGATTGTCCAGTCTCCCCACGTTTTGGACAGTGGGATGGTCCATCCCCCCCCCACACACACTTTTTGGACAGTGGGATGTTCCGTACCTCCCACCCCCCACCCCATTCAGGAACGGATTTTCGCCCTTGGTTAGGGTTGAATGTGTTGGTGCCGATGGGACTGGATGTACTACTTTGAAAACCAGCGACTGATTAATGGAAGTAGGTGGAAGCATTTTGAACTCGCATTTATGTTAGAAGTCCAGGGCGCACTACAGCTTCCAGAACTACTTGTGTAGCGGTGAAAGGGGTGTAATAATAAACCGTATTACACTTCAGAACACGATATGCATGATGGTTCACTATAAGTTTTCTATTGTCAGTAATATATATTATTACAGTAAATAGTTAAGAAAATAAAACTGAGACGAGAACAACTATTTCTAATTTAAGTCACACAAACAAAATTAATATTAAAAAAAAATATATAATAATAAGTTACCTTTCGCCATCACTGGGCAGCGCTTCTTGAAGAGCGCTCGCTAAGGGAAATCTTCCGTTGCCGCAGAAGTTGCCGTAGTCGTCGTTGTCTAGCGTCCACAGCATCGCCCCGCCTAATCCTTTCTCTCGTATGTAGGCAGCCTGGACAACATATAATTACTAAGCAACGACATACATAAAACACATCTTACTATTTATATAAATGTTTTGTTTTTGCAAAGTTTGTAGCGTATCATGTTAAGAAAAGTGAGTAACTCTTGTTTAATCAATAACTATACTCCGCGTCACAAGAAATGGAACATCGAAAAATAAATACCAAAAGGACAAATAAATCAGATCTCCCCCTGAGAGAAAAGCTGTATGGGGACCTGGCAACCATAAGAAGGACTGCAACATTTGTGAGAGGAGCTGGTGTTCCCATCTAATGCGTGATGATTGAGGAAGAAGAAGAAGTGTTTTAAATCCTTTGTTCTGTGTACACAGTATACCAAAGCATTTCATTTCTTAATTTTTCTTGTATTATATATATGCTGCGGTAATACAAAAATGGCAATTGCAAAACGTGAAGAAAACGATTTTAAAAACATATACAATCGTGTTTCCTTCATCTGCAATACTATTAGTTATCAAAAATATTTAACGCCTTAACAATGAAATATAGTAACATTGTTATTTTATAAAATGGGTGTATTTCAATTAATATTATTATGTCGGGCTGTTTATGTTTATCCCCTATAATAAAATGCTAGATACGTGAGTTGTCCATTTCTTTTAGGATATTCTACATTCACGTTTGTAAAGTTGGAATAATTTATTCTATGTCATTTGTAGCACATGCCATGAGCAATCATTGCATTGATTTGCAGTGAATAGCATGAAGTCTTTTATACACTGTAGTAGTACCCAGGCCTATAAAGCCCCATGACCTACTTTTGTGACCATTACCTACTTTCCGTGACCTTGACCTATTTCCGGTGAATAGACATAGATAACTTTTATTTAAAACATTTACATCTTTATTATAATATACATAGTTACAAGCAGATTTTCGAAATGAAAAACCTACACAGTTTATTTACAGTTGGCAGCTATGTTGGTTTTTATTCTGAAAATGGCGGCCAACTTTAAAAAAGTTATGCAAATTCATATCTATACTGTTTAACGAATGTGTTAAGATGTATATGTACTAAAGGTTGGGCATTTATTACAAAATCTTAGTCATGTCAATATTTACAAAATTAATATTGTACTTTTTTCATATAAATATAGAAACTTTGAAACTTTTCATAATTTAGCAACTGGCCTGAATAATTGGTCATACCTTGAATGGGAATACATGTATTTGCAATTTCATCTACAGGCCCGTGGGCAGGATTTTCTTTAGGGGGGTGCATTTGTGAAGGCCCAAAGAGATATCCATGTTTTATTTTCGTTTTTAACGTTATTCTAGTAAATTAGCGTCAATCCAGATTTGCACCCGTCACCCCCCCCCCCCCTGCGTACGGGCCTGATCTACATGGTATGTGTAACAAAACCACTAAAACTGATTTTATCCGAGAGCCTAATATACAATAAATTTGTAACATCCAACAAGCAGTTACCTTTCTTCTCATGCTCTCGACGTTGTCGTAGCCGACCCATTCCACGCCAGTCAACGACGGTCCCCACGCCACTGCGGTCACCCGTGACTCCAGGTATAATGAAGCCCAGCTGTTGTTTTGAATGTTTTCGCAGATCTGAAACATATATACATTTTATTAGATGCTTTTACATGTATTTTTATTAAACGTCTCGTGTCATTGTAGACACGGGCAGTTGTAGTGCCCATAAATGTCGCTAAATTAACAAATGTCGCAATTTCACTGTGACAAATTTCCTAATCAATGACAAATGTCACAGGACCGACGACAAATGTCAAAAAAAGTTTCAACGACAAATGTTGCAACTCATTAACCACAAATGTCATAATTAACATTGGCAGATATTTTCTTTTTTCCCCCTGTTTTTGCTCTTCTGGAACGATACCCATAGCTCAAATATCTTGTTAAGAGGGTTCGCAGGATCAATCTCCACTATCTCCCGATTTAAAATGTTTCATTATTAGCATCAACTTGGTGGTCTGAATTTACGGAATTTGTGTCTATATTTAATTCAATTTTAATTTTTATAAATTATCATTTATTTAATTTTATAATAATTATTTATTTAAATTGTTTTAGATAAACAGTCCAACAAAGGACTTTAATCAAAATAAATATGTCTCAATAATAATAATAATAATTATAACAACAATAACAACATTTATAACAGTAATAATGAATAGATAATGATTAAAAAAATCTATAAATTATACATGAAAATCATGAATATAATTAAAGCTTTAGGATAGCACACTAAACTAAATAACTAAAGTAATATTATTAAATCTTCAACATAAAACTGTTTGTTTAAATTTCAATTACTTAAATAAAAATTATTATTATTGATTGATTGATTGATTGATTGGTTGGTTGGTTGTTTGGTTGGTTGGTTGGTTGGTTGGTTGGTTGGTTGGTTGGTTGGTTGGTTGGTTGATTATTTTTATTTATTATTATTATTATTTTAATGTAATGACGTAGAAAATGACTAATTTTATAATTATTTTTTCCATATGTAACATTCTATATAGCAGGGGTGTTGGAACGAAATTCATATTGGGGGCTGCTCATATTGGGGAAGGGGGGCTGCTCTCGTTTCTGAACATCAAAATAATTCAACAATGAATAAAAACACATATTTATGATAATTATTGGGCCCCCCAGCCCTCCCCCTCCACCGGCTCCAACGCTCCTGTACAGTAAAACACTGTTCAAAATAATGAAAAAAGAAAGAGTATAATATAATAGCCATTATATTGAAAAATGTCATTAAATATTATTTGAAGAATAACGACATAACAGTACAGTGTAGGAATTATTGCAAGTACTTGTGGCTTACAAGGTGAGTATGGTAGAGTTCGTGTGATAATAACTAATGTGTGTGTAGTTCACTGACCAGTAGAGAATTACGTTGACGGTTATGGGTTAATGTTCTAGGGAAGTACATTTATTAGTACGTGTGTTAGTACATGTATAATGAACCACAAAAGAAATGCAAATTTTTCAAGTATATGTCTTATTTTTGTTTCATCCTAGAAACATAATTTACCTTATTTTACGCAGTTCGAAATGATACTTTTGAATTGTAACACGTGTGACACCAGGTACAATCACTTCCTCCCATGTTAATGTATAATTAGACTGAATGGCTTTGTTGTTCAGAATTAGTCAAATGTCCATAGGAACCATATATACCAAACTTAAAAAAGAAAAATTTAGAGTCGAAGGAATATTTTTGGTCCAAAGTGAACATTATTTTTAACGTTTCCGATCATCATCCTGACGTGTTCAACTGCAGACCAAAATTTTTGAAAAATCCAGGCGAGTTATAGAAAATGCTTAGGCGAGTGATAATTTGCATGCCTGAAACGTCTTACACGAGTGAAAAATCGCCATGTTGTTTAATTAAATGTTGTCCATCTACGTTGGAAAACTTCGTTTGATATGATATCGGAACAACTCAGCTATTTTACGAATTATACCGATACAACAAAATCGGCCAAGGTTTTCCGAATATCTTGTTTAACACCACAAATGGAAATGATCGAGGATGACCAAATGGAATTGTAACAGACTGATCAAATATTGTACAG
>JAULBS010034186.1:0-24180 GCA_032355785.1 Symmetromphalus regularis
TATAAAAGTAATAAGAGAAATTCGGGTCTTTAAAATATCGGTCTTTATAGTGGGGTGGTCTTAGTACCGGGGTGGTCGTTAGATGGGGTTTCACTGCATATATATATATATATACTGTTGTTAATCTGCAGCTATTAGATTTCAAACATGGCATGTACTAAGTGAATAGACCTTAAGTAAGGTGATAATATAAAAAACATAGCAAGAATAAGAAAAGAAAGAAGACAAATACAAAGTAATGTAAATTATTCTTAAATGAATGCTTTCAACTATAAACCTTTTTACCATTTTAACAAAATATACTCCTTCTGCCAATAGAAAAACTAACTTGTGGAATCCTGGATCCTTTCAGAAAATAACTTTTAGGTACAGAAGTTCTGTTTGTATGTTATTGAAGAAATCACGCTATAAATATTAATAAGTTCCAGATGTTATGTTATTTGTGGAAGATAAACCAATAACTCTTAATCTGTTACCAGGGTGGCACTGAATTATATATACATATGGAAATTACATTTTTATGACAGAGTATCTCAGCACATTTATTACCAACTAAACTAAAAGGTAAAAAAAAAAATGTTTGAAATATTTGTTTTTAAACAATTCTTCATCTCAAAGAAATTTGAAAAAGTCAGATATAACAAATGTCCTAAGTTCATTTCAAAACTATAATTTGTGTGGTACATACATAAACATAAAACAGCACAGATGGTGCAAATAAATTTATAGATTTATTATGTTGCCAACACAGCACTACAACAGTTTAATGGACAGCAAACATCTAACATTATTTATAAAGGAATATGCTAAATACCGCACATGAAACTACATGCTAGAAACCACATGCAAAGCAAATAAAGAAAGTTCTTAGTATTTCTAAGAAGACTACAGTATATTTCCATATAACTGTGGTTGGTTTTTAATGTTGTAAAATTTTAATAAAAAATGGAAATAATCAACAAATTACATGTATTAGTTTTAATAGTTTTTAACACTTTAGTAAATTAACTATCAACATTTTGCCATTCAGATAAGCACACTTTCAGTATGTAAAACAAAATAGTAAACAAAATTATTATTTTATTTTAAACTTAATTGTTTTCATAACAATAAACATAAGGGTTTGTTCACACTAATTATTATCATCATTGTCTTATTTGTACACTGAATATGACTGGAAACAGGGAGGGTTAAGGCCTGCATATGAATTTAAATTGTCATTAAAATATTGACAGAAATGCCAATATAAACCAAACTTTTATGCAAACTAATTTGGGGAAGAGAGAGGGGAGGTAGTGGTAGTGCTGAAAATGAGTACTCTTGGTATGAACAGTAAAATCTTTATAATTGTAAATGATGTTGGCTTTTCCCAAAGTTCACTGACTTTTTTAAATTTGGGATAAAAAAAACTTATTTAAGGGATGCAACAATTACTGCCTCGGATGGGCTTAGGATCAGGATGACACACTATAAAGGCAAATGAGCAAATGTAAAGCCTATTATTGAGCATAACAGCAAATAATTCAGACTGTTGTGAAATTTGATCCATGTATAATAAAGGTTATGTAATATGTAAATATTGTGTGTTTGGAAATAAGGGGGTATTATTTAATGTTTTAAGTCCAACAGCAATTACAGAAATTTTAATGAAAACAAAATGTTCTTCTCACACAGACCTTCTCCTCTTACAAAGATCTAGTAAAATTCATATTAAGTACAAGTATATATTTAGGCTTTTCATTTTATTTGAGAGTAGGAGTTGGAAGGAAGAGAGTAGGAGGAGATACTTTAAAGGAACTCATTTTTGTTTATTTTTATTGGGAAAGTAGACGGCACAAGTTTGCAAATAGACCAGTAAATGCGCCGCCCGCCGCCTTGTTTTGAAAACACTGTGTATTTATATTTTTTGTTTTAAAAAAGATATTTTTCATAATTACAAGAAATTATCTAAACAAACATAAAACCATCACAAAAATGAAAATGCAGGGTAGAGGAGACAATGGTACTCAAACAGACTGCTGGCTTAAAGTGACAACTATAGGCCTATTGAAACAGATAAGACTGCAGCTACAAGTGCTACTCATCTGAGGACCATGCAATTTTACAAAGTTGTGACTAATAACAAAATATTTAAAACCATTCCAAAGTGGTAATCTGTTGATTAGATGTTAATTAAAATGTTAAACAAATGGTACTAGTCAGAAAAAATGATATTAATTTTTTTAATTTCTGTTACAATCCAAATAAATGACAGATAAAATGATCCCTTATGTACATTTCTCTTTATTTGACCTGTACATAATAACTGTCTGTGCATAACTGCCAGCAGCTATTACTGTTCAGTTAAAATGAATGGGCAAACCTACTTTATCTAATTGTGTCATTGGCTATTACATACAGATTTCACAGTATTTGTTTTCTAAAACATGTCCTCAGAAGAGTTAATTACTAGCATTAATAAATTACTGACAAAATATACCTTGATCTCTTATTGCTGAAATAGAAAATATTAACTGTTAATTGACTTAACAAAACGGGTCAAACTATAATTACAGTCCATCATAAGGACATTATAAGAGCCAAGTCCAGTGTCAGATTTAGGCATATACTACTACAACTTAAGGCCTCACAATCTTCAGAGGCCTCACAAAAGTATTTGTGGCGACCCAAGATCCTTTTTTTTTGGTATGTACCTTTGTGAGACCTTCTTATTTGAACTTTTTAACAAAGAGCCTTCAATATTTATATAGCTTAGTACCTCACCAAGTCTAAATCTGGCACTGGTCAAGTCTAAGAAATAGCTGTTTACAAAACCGCTTGGAGAATTATATGTGCATAAAGGTAAACAACAAATAGTGGAATGTGAAGAATTAATTATTAATTAGCCTACTAATACCAGTTATATGGAATGGACTAGAGTAATTTACTGTCCACCATACTTTTATGCACAATGGTGGTGACATTGAATTTACTACAAATGATGACCATAGCAAGTAGAACATACACTTCTTCTTGATGTTCTTCAACATTTTGAATATAGGTCAGTAGGTGGGCTATGGTTTAAAGCACGTTCAATAGTCATAAATATATGTGTGAATGTACTTTTAAATAATAACCTATTAACTAAAAATTGTTGCAATTAAATTTTTGAGTAGTAAAGGTTATATTTGTTAAGATATACAGTGCACATCATATAGTTACTGTACTGCTTGATAAGTTTTATTAAAATGCAACTAACATAGTAACAATAAAAATTTTTAAAATAAACAACTTACTTTGGAAGAATTAATGTGTTGGTGCTTCCAGGACGAGATAAACTTCTATCAGACATGACAGAGTCTACAGTTCCTGGTCTCTGAAAAATAATGATGTTCAGTGGTCAACATAGCAACAATGACATGAAACAAAAAAACTAACACCAAACTAACACAATTTTCCCTTTGAATTCTAAATTGAAGTTAAGTATTTAATTGCAAGTAAATTAATTTGTTAGATTTTTATCCCGTTATGACTCTGTGATTTAAACTACACATATATTTGTTATTATTGATTTAATTTTTTAGATTTTTTTTTTTTCATGTTTTCATTTTGATCTATTTTGAGGTTGAAAATTCAGGATGTAATCTGCACAGAACGAAAATATTTAATGGCATTATTAGTGGTTATTGCACTCATGGGCAGATTCAAGAAAAAGGTCCAGAGATTGAGCTCCTCCCATTCTGACACTGTATATCCCTCACAAAAGTAAATATTTCACACAAACCCTTTTTCAAATCTCTATAAGGATTTGCACATCCTCTTTTTCAAATTCATGTATTAAATATTGACACTAGGTAGATAGGACTTGATTCAATATCATGTCTATGGAAAAGTATACATGTATATGTATATAATGTAAAAGATACCATGCTGCTAATCAGCAGTACAGGGATCCTTATCAACTTACATTTTGCATAGATTCCATCAGTCGCCCAGATCCATCCATTTCATTAATAAATTCCTTAAAGAATTTCATTTTCACCTTCATGTCACGAAATGACAATCTTCCAATTCCAGAAAATAATAATTCAACATTTCTTTTAGCACCAATAGCTCTTGTAACTGCATTAAGTATTTCTCTAACACAGCTCTCGACTGTATCACGGTCAAATGGGCTTTCAAATGATAGGGCCGAATAGTTAAGTGGTACAACAGGAATTTGTCCTGCAAATAAATATTATATTCTTATTTATAACAAAATAAAATACAGATAATATATTATATTCATTATAACAAAAATCAATAAAATAAAAAGCTCTGTGGTTAATTCAGGCAGGTATAAAAACTCAAAAGAAAGATTTAGTTTTTATACTGCACATCACTAGAAAAAACACACTGTAAACCTGTATTTTTTAAAATGTATCTTCTTTTTTTTAAAGAGACCATTCCATTTATATGTATTATGTAATTATTATATCTATGAAATAATAGGTCAATTTAAAGTTGCATATCTGCTAACCAAAATGCTGTTTTATTGTAAACTGAAAATTGCATAATCATTATGCAAACAAATGACTGTTCTCATGAAAGTTTGATTTAATGACAAATCATCAACAAGAACTTTGGTTCATAAGTATTGCATGTACCAATTTGAAGTTTTAAAACAATAATCATAATTTTGTTTTTTAATTAAAATGTAGGAGTAAGGGGTTATTCATGATTTTAAATATTTTCGTATTTGTATACAGTACACTCATTGGTAGTGGATTAATGCCAGCTTAAGAATTTTAATTAAACATTATGATCCACTGAAATCCTGAAAGAATTGGCCTTTTATGTAAATTACATGTAATTTATCCCAATAGTTGACTTGGCGAGTTTTGTGAAAAAACATTCTTCAACAATGAATGACCCATAAATAACTAAAAAAGGGAGACAATTGTCAAATGTTTATGTAAATGCCATAGTTCAATGCAACAAACAATAGTCACATCAGTTGATACACAGTTCATGACAAGTCACATGACTATAGCTCAAATATAGTGACATCACAGGGAAGCTATAATTGAACCACTGCAGTAATGGATGAACTAAACCTAAACACTGTTACTATAGTTTAGCCCAAAATAAGCAATAACTGACAAATGTACTGTTACATGGACTTGTTTATAATATTAATAACTATGTTATTAAAGATATTTATATCTGAAATTTATTTTGTAAAGATTTGTTTAAATATTTTATTCTCTTTAAAATAATGTATTGAACAGTAAACATTTTAAATGAATTCCTGCCTACCCCAACCTCATCTTTAAAAACAAACAAAAACAAGAAATTCTATAAGGACTTGGTATTATTATGAAATTACAAAACATTTACCATCTCCTTGGAAATATCATAAAAAATGTATTAAACACTTGTATAAATCTATATCATCATTAACAAACAAGTAAGGCAGTTCAATACTTCAATTACTGAACAGTGTACTAAACAAGTGATGACATCAGCTTCACAGTGTTTGCTTAACAACATTCTCAACAAAAGGAAGTCACTTGGATCACCTTTATTTCTTCCTCTGAATGGCAGAATCTCAAAGATCAGTGGAGCCAAACAGAGTATTTTGTACACAAATCAATGTCTCCATGCGTGATTTCTTTTACATGTACAACTGAATATACCATATTGATCTTCTGTCTAGCACAATGAATAATGTAGTTAATAGCTGTTTGTTCAATGAAATATGCAGGTTATAAAGACAATGTGAACTGTCAGCAAGTATTATGTATTTTATCCATGTTACAAACAATAAACTGCTGTTCCTCAAGAGATGAATATAAGCATGCTGGCAAAATCAAAAACATATTACCAGACAACATTTACTTTCATCTAAAACATTCATTAGTTTTTGTGATATTTTACCTTTACATAAATCTATACAATATACAGGCTTGGCCTTTTTAATATTTTATATACACACAAACCTATATAATATACAGGATTGTTGTTTTGTTTAGTATTTGTTATATATATATTCATACCCAACTTCCAGCATCATTGTCATGGTTTCTTTTATTTAAAGTGTAGGTGTATTCTCCTATACACCTACACTTTAAATAAAAGAGTGTAGGAATATTTAACAGTACATATTTCACACTAATTATAAGACACTCCATCTCTGATAAAAGAGTGCAGAGTGAAGATGCAGTATAGACTGCACACAACTTTTTGTTTGGTATTGGGGACAACATCGCAGCAGTTTCAGCAAGCACACCAATGAAAAAATGAAAACATTGCTTCTATTGACTAATAAATAATAAAACATTGTGCATATTATATCTGTAACTGTAACAGAATCGTTAATCACACTTTCACATTTTTAAGTTATGAAGGTTTAATAGAGCCCAAAAGTAAATTCATGTTTGTTTGGTATTTGTCAGGTAATTTTCTACTTGTATCGTTTTAATGTATTTTTTCTTTATTTTTTTTATTTTTTTATTTCTTGGTTTGTAATTTTAATTTTTTGTCTTTAAATCTTATACTTATCTAGATCCATATCATCATTTTCACACCAACTAATTGAAATGAATGAAAATCTGGTTTCTTTAACTTTACAGGATATGAAGCTAGCATATTTTCGAATAGGTCTAAAATAAGGTTATACATAGTACCAGTAGTCAACTCTGTGTACTTATTTACAACTTTTAATCAAGCATAAGCAAAATAACAATGGGGTGGGCTGTACCATATTAATTTCGTATCCTACCATAGGTATAGCAAATTCCTGTATATACATACATATTATCTACATTGTACACATAGATGCTAGTTTATAATATTAGTAGAATAATCATATGTTTATCTTGAAGCTGTCATTCATTTTGACTCCATTAAATAATTGTATAAATATATGTATATACAGTGAGACCTCGTTTATCCGGACTCCAGTAATCTGGAAACACCACCTTACGGATGGTCATTCAATAAAACAAAACTCCCACACTAAATGTATCCGTTAATCTGCAAATTCGGTTTCCAGAACCAGACGGTCATAATCCAAAACAAAGTGTGAAAAATAAAGACAATTTGCTCTGTTTAACCATACACCACTAATTTATAATATCAAATAGAACAGAAAAGAAATTATCACACATGACCAGTTGCGTAATCGACGAAAGCCAGTTGACAAAGGATTTCACACCACTGTTTCTGTTCAAAGTTTTTTTTCTTCATTTATTTTTACTCCCAATGTTTCAGAAGTATGGAAATTCATTAATACGGACACATTTTGGAAAAACTATCTCGTCCAGATAAACGAGGTCTCACTGTATACTGAAATACTAAAAGCTATATAAATATAGCAGTATCTGCACCAGAATGTATTGCTAACAAACACTGCTCCAGGTAGTGATGATGTTACTGGTTAAATGAGTAAGGTAGGTTTGTGAGTGATATTGTTATAGACGGATGCAATGGGTGCTCACTTTTTTTTCTTTTCTTTTTTAATTTTAAATTATTATTTATTTTTATTTTTTATCTATTTATTATTATTTTTTTATTATTATGATTTTTTTTATTTTATTTATACACATGGCTAAGCATACACTTTTTGAAGAAAGCTGTGATCCATATCCCCTTCCAAAAGTCTTTTCCATTCCTGATGTAACATGCACGTCTTCGTTTTTCTTTATCATGTTATGAACACTGGTTCTTTATACTATTAGTTATATTTAATCATTACTATTATTTAAAAAATTGGATATTACCATAGTTTGGTATATTGCTAATGTCCCAGCATCCTCCTTCCACTATTTATTACTCCCTGCAAGTTCCAAATCATATTTATTGATTAAAATTCATTTAATTACCAAGCTATCTCCACTAATGTTAATCCAGTATCTGACTAGAGATGAAGGCTTGTTACTTTTAATATAGCTTACAATGCTCACGGCAAGCTCTTTCCACTAAACAATCATTGCAATTGCTCTGTTAAATGTGCTCTCTTTTTAAAAATACTTTATGAATCCTCAACCAACCCACACACTCCCTTCTAATTTAAAATAAGCCTATAAAACAATTCAAATCAAACTGAGTATTCTGGGCTCCTTTTGTTTTGTAACAGCTTAAGGCTAAATCTTGTCAAAAACATCTATAATATTACATTGTGTTGACTTGCTCCCTTTATTATACATGTTCCAAATACAGTTTCCTCTATTTTTCTTTACTCTATGTATTTCTTTCTCTGTTTCACTTCTGTTTCAAGGGTGATTAAATTATAAAAGGTTATTAACTCTATTAACAATTCAAATTAATATAATAGATGTCTGACATAACTATTCTCTCTCTAAATGTGTAAATGTGAGCAGTCTTCAGTTTGATCATGAAAAAAGTATACATAAAATCAAAGTATACCCCAAAAAATAAATATTTTAAAAAATCTACCACGACTTCATACTCCATATTTTATTTGTTTTAATTGTTATAGTAGCAAAGTAATAATTGTTTTTGTACTAAAATTAAAATAAAATGAAAATTTGAAATACGATCGCATGTGAATGAGTTTAAAAACACTTGATCCTGAACTGCTGTCGGATGACTGGTCTTAAATATCGATCCTATTCCCAGGTAACGGATCATACTTGTACAGCTGCACTATAGGTAATCTGTCGCACATTGGGTACATGAACATAATCCCCCCGGACAAAAACCACCCAGACAAAAACCACCCTATGCTGATATTCATTGTCATAACAAAAAATAACATCGCCAGTTGATATTTTTATTTGTCATTTTAAAAATCTTACACAGACATACATACACAGAACACATGCACACATTCTCCAGTCAAAAATATAAAGATTTCACTTCCACTGAATGCACTGGATTTGTTTCCATCACGGATACTTGTGCAGAAGTTGTGAAGCTTCTGCTGCAGTTGTGCTGTGGAACGATGAACCCGTTTCCTGAGTGGTTGTCCACAGGAATCAAGAAGAATGGCCACCTGAACATTGTTCTGATCTTTTCTAAGATTGTCAATGGTCTTCCATATGCTGAGATGAGAACAGCCAACGAGTGATCGGAATGAATTGTTCCAGGATTCACACATGTTGTTTGTTCTGAATCCGCCACAGAGGGTTACATTATGAACGTTCCCACAGTTCGGGAGGAAATAATAGTGCTATGCGACGCATTTTCATGGGAGGAATCACACCATATGGACCAAATGGGCGCTGGATTCTGTGATAGGAGCCAGAAACATACCATGTGTTAAAGTAATCAATGAGAGGTTCAAGACCTTCTGGTGTATGTGCCTTGAGATACTGGAGTCCTTGTGAAACCTCGGGTACTGGCAAGAAGGCCAGCCCATCGAGCATCCCACAGAATAGCTTCACTTCTTCTTCGGAATGAAGTCGGTAATAATATTGGTTGGATACGGTTGAAACCCCAACTCACGACACCTGTCTAATACTGTGGTGATCATCTCTTCGAAGACGGCTTGATTTTTGCTCGGAATGCATACACACAACTGATTACACTTTCAGCCAAGGGGACACGAATCACGTAACGCTGCTGAAAAATTGATGGTGCCAAATCAAAAGTACTGTCCATGTGCCATGTGTCTGAGTGGGCGAGTTGAGACAAAGTGGCATCAGAACCGAACACTATGATTCTCTCAGCTGTGCCTGGCCCGCTGTCATGAATACGAAATTGTTCATTGTCAATCCCTGTGGTACACCATTCATCTTTCAACAAAGGACAAATGTTCTTTCATCATGACTTCTCATTCACTACAATTACACCCTTTTATATTATCAAAGCATGAGCTTGATTACAATTAAAAAGTTGATTACAATTAAAAAGTTGCTTCACTTTTAGCTTCATGTGATTGCATGTTCAATTACATTTACTAACAAATGATGAATGTAGTATACAAAACCACAAGATACAAGAAAATATAACTGCACATCAGTATTTTCTTCAAAAAATAAAAGGTGGTTTTTGTCCATTTCCTTGTTAAGAGGGGGGTGATTATGTCCGTTTTTTTGTTTGTCCAGGTGGTTTTTGTCCGGGTGGGATTTTGTCCTACATTCACACATTGGTAAATCCTCACACTCAATTTCATCTTAAAAAAACATGTTGATAGTGAGCTGAGCGCAAAGAAAATTAACTGTTGAAGCCATTTCACTATCAGTTACTAGAGACACAAATATCACTTGGCCCGTTGTACGTCACAGAGAAGCGCCATCTTGCTTTTTTTATCTCATCTGTTTTAGTGGATGTTTATAGATACTGTTTATGAAAACATTAACCCAAAACGGTATTATATTTCACTTGTCCTTTAAGCTTATTCACTAAGGTGTCCATATTTTAGGAAAGCTAAATTAAAAGCGTGCATGCTGACCAGTCTCCAATGGCTTTGAATACTGGCACTTAATCAAAAGCCGACATGTTTTTAAATGCATCTCTGGCAAAGTAACTGGAATCTTGTTTATGTTACGTAACCGAACAAAGCCGACACGGTCTATTCCGCATTACCAGAAATAGCCAGTCATTGACAGAGGACAATAAACACATGTCATACGAGATGTTACATGTTTGTATGTAAAGGCAGGTTAGGTTTGTGTTGTTGTTGTTGTTTTTTTGGTTGGCATCACAAATTGGTCTCACTGTCAGATGCTAGTTATTGGGATTTATTTTCACTTTACTTTGAGCAAAATATTACGGCGACTTTGACTTCTCACTACTGCTAAATAGATATATTTATACCCAACTTCCATCCTCATTGTCATGGTTTCTTTTATTCACCTATACGCCCACACTTTTCAATTATAAGTGTAAGAATATCTTACAGTAAATATTTCACACTAATTATTAGACACAGACAGTACATTTACATACTTAACATTATACAGTAGAATTCCATTGGCTCGAATGTCCAAAGGTCGAATCTACCAGTATTGTCGAACCAAGAATAAAGTCCCTATTTTTGTCTCTATTAAACTCTATTATTTTATTGCTGACCGGTCGAATACCCCTAGGGTTGAACAGAAGCTTTCTCTCGAAGCAATTTATTGGTCAGAAAAGTAAAATCAAACATGTTTAGCTCGAACGGCTAAGTCTATCTGAAGAAATATGAAATAATTATTTATTAATTTTTCATCGACCCTTTCACGTCAATAACAAAGAAAGTTATAAATTCGAAATTAAATCTTTTCGGAACAAATTAATTTTAGATCATATGCTGGCTTATGTTTTTTAGTTAGAACGTGATGGTCATTATCTTTTAAGCAGCAGACAGAAACATAGACATGCTAATTATTGTACTGGGTATTTGATGCAGCAAGCAGTCTTAGCGTAAGGTGACAAAAAACAATAGCTTATTGTTTCCGTCACGCCAAGTTTGTTCTTAGCTGTAACGATGACTAGACTTTGAATTAAGATGAATGTGAAAAAACAGGTGATGACTTGCCTCTGGCACATCTGACAGAACATGGTATCAAAAGCAGAAAGTGATTCTACAGCAGCCTAATAAAGCACAATTTTTTAAATCAATAAATATTTATAGAAACAGATTTCTAATGTGTTTGTTATTTTATTTATTTTATGAAGATTAATTAAATGTTACAAATGTACATAAATATCTGTACCGACATCTGTCAGCAACTTCGTTACACTTGAGTCATTCGAACGATCTTACCCAAGCCGGTTTTACAGAAATATGCGATGTCTGATTGATCGTTGGTTACGGAAGCACCCGACAATGACCAAATGCATCTTTTGAACTACCTGATAGGTTGAACAGATTTTAATACACCAACAGTGTTCGAGCCAATGAAATTCTACTGTATTACTATAACATCACTGTGACAATACATAGAAATACTTAGAAATCAATGATAACTGAAATAATTTGCTTTATGAAGACTTGAACTACCATCCATCAATACCGTGAACCGGCCCTTTATCCAACTATGCTAAACAAACAAGTTGGTAAAATGTGGATTAAAACTTGTAGTCAATCCTTCTTCTTTAGAGAGTAACACAAATTACCGAAAATAAAGGAATTTAATGATATAATTATTTTCCATATCTTTCTGATGATACTATCTAGCACATGCATGTGAAACACCATTATTTGGTAATTTACATGCACCTGTACATATTATCAAGCTTGTAGTTTGAAAACCGGTGGCCCAAATGGGAGCATCTATGTTCACAAATTTCAGCACTCTTGTGTTTATGCAATATAAAAAAAAATTATTGTTATATTATATGATAGTCTATGTTAATAACACGACCAGAACTATGCATATAAGTAAGTTATATCCACTCTTACTCAGTATATTGGTGAATATCCTACAGTTTTGCTCATGAGAACCGTATCGACTTCACCTCAGAGGCCTCACAACCAAAACTGTAGGATTATCACCAATACACCTCATAAGGAGTGGCCATAACTATTATATATATCTTACATTTATAAAATCCTATATACAACATGCTTGGTCTTTTTAATATTTTAAAAGTTAAACAAACATTTTACATTTACTCTATACTATATAATACACAGGCTTTGGCTCTTTAATATTTCACATTTATACAAACCTATACAGAACAATATATAGGCTTGGTCATTTTCATATTTTACATATACACAGTCTTTAAACGCATACTCCCATGGACCCTTGACCTAATTAATTTCCAAACAAAGAATTAATTTCAAGTATAAACATTTGATTTGTCCATAGAAATACTTCATTCAGCTACTTACATAACCACCACATCTCGCTTATTATCAATATTTTAAAAATAATAACTATGCTCACGAACAAATAAACCGTTAAAGGTCTGACGTATATATTTCGAGTCAGGTGAAGGGTATTCCTCTGTTAGCCGTTATTTTAAAACTTCTCAATATTTTTTGTAGCTGCAAAAACAGTTTGTACCAACTTATTTCACCCCACGAGGAGTTCCAATCTTGAAATTTGAAATTGTTAAATGTGAAAAAAAATCAATCGATTTGACATGGAATTCCCTATACCATGATTCAGTTAAAATGTCTAGCATGATATGAAAACGAGATCTAATATAACAAATGCATGTAAGTTTCATTCGTAATCAATATTTAAACCACAAAGCCCCTTAAATTATGTTGGACTATTCCTTTAACGTTGGTCTAAAATTACATTTTAGACATTTCTGAACCAATGTCTAAAAATGATTAAATAGCTTAACAATAGTTGCTTTTTAAATGTTACTCTCCCATTTTTGTCTTGGATCTTCCCTCATCAGAAATGCTAAAACCACCCTAGCAGTTGCAAAGGAAAAGTAGGTCAAGGTCACGGAAAGTTGGTCGTGACACTATACCAGGCCCCGTACTACTCCAAGCACAATTAATTATTTATTTTATTTTTGTTAAATTATTGTTATGATTGCTGCCGATCAGAAATACTATGTACTAGTTTCATTAATTAACTTTTAGTATTTGTTTGTTTCTGTGCAGAATTGAGCTGTGTAAAGAGGGCATTAGTGTCCACATCATAGAACCAGGAGGATTTCAGACAGCATTTTCAGATGAAGACCAATTCAAACAAACTTCTACAAACTCTTTTGACAGGAATTCGCCAGAGATGAAGGAATTTTATGGCAAGGATTATCTTGATCAATGTAAATATGCATTTTATTGTACTCTTCACTAATAAGTTTGGGCTATTTTCCGTTCCAACCAGTTGTCCACAACTGGTTCATTAAAGGGCATGGTATGTGTTGTCCTGTCCGTGGGAAGGTACATATAAAAGACCCCTTGCTGCTTATTGGAAAGTGTAGCCTATGTGGCAGCATCGGATTTCCTCTAACTAAATATTTCAGAATGACCATATGAATGACGTCCAATAGCCGATCAGATAATTAAAAAAATGAATGTGCTCTAAAGGCGTTAAATAAAACAAACTTTTACTTTACTTTCTTCACTAATAATATGCAAATATTATATATATGGGTCATTCCATGTCAAATCAACAGGTTTTCTGACAATTTTCCACCACTCCGTCTTAGAATTGCACAAAACAAAAATATTTCAAAATATCCATTAAAAAACCGATATCCTGAAAATTGTAGCTTAATAGGATGATTTTTCACATTTTGGCAGAGGTTTGAACTTTTGTGTTTTTGTCAGATTTGTGGCATTTTTTTAATGTGAATATCAGAGACACTTTTGATTATCATTTTCAAAACTTCATAAAAATTGTAATTATTATCGCATAAAAAATTATTGATAAAATTTGTTGAGGTGGTAGATGGTACCACAACTTCTTCCCAACACATCTTACACTTAATATGACTAGCAATTTGGATTCCCCATTGTCTGATTAGTGTAAATACGAAATTTGAAAGCTCTGCGATAATTATTAGAACTTTTATAAAGTTTTCAAAATGATAATCAAAAGTGTCGCAGAAATTCACATTGAAAAAATGCCAAAAATCTGACAAAAACACAAAACTTCAAACCTCTGCCAAGATTTGAAAAATTATCAGATTAAGCTAAAATTTTCAGGATATCATTTTTTTAATGGATATTTGGACATATATTTTTTTTAACCAATTGTAAGATGTAGTGGTGGAAGCCATTTGTTGATCTGACATGGAATGACCCATATGTAATTTCTATTTCTGAGAAGAATGATATTTAAACCCTGGACTTCAAATTGAAATTTACCACTTTTGCAGAGATCCAACCATTCCAGATTTGACGGAATGATCCCGAATTTTTTATTCAAATTACGCATTACGAATCAAGACCAAAAACTTCCGGAAAAAAACAACGAAATGAGTCTTGAAACTTTTAGTGGGAACATTTTACACGTACACTGGCAAAAAAAATATCTTTTCACGAAGTGTTTAGTAAACAGTTACATTAGGGTTGGGGGGAGGGGGAGGGAAATGGTGTTATCTCTGCTTTTGAAAAACAAAACTTTTATCCAGATTATATTTGTTTTTGTCATTCTCACTGACATCTGCTGATGTTGGTTGAAACTAAAGATATGTTTGCACAGTAAAACAAATGACAGTTTTATTTTCCGTCAAGATAATATGCGTATCTGCAGATGTAAAGTTTGTTTTATATAATGACGCCTCTAGAGCACATTGATTTTTATCTTATCATCGACTATTGGACGTCAAACATATGGTCATTCTGACATATTTGTTTAGAGGAAACATGTAGATAAAACAAAGTTTGTTTTATTTTTAACGATAATTTTTATCTTATCATCAGCTATTGGACGTCAATCATATGGCTACTCTTTCCGATAAGCAGCAAGGGATCTTTTATATGCACCGTGCCACAGACAGGACAGCACATACCACGGTCTTTGATGAACCAGTTGTGGACCACTGGTTAGAACGAAAAATAAAGCAAACTGCAAATGGGTCTATTGAGAAGGACCGACCGGTGTCTGTAGATGTAGTAGATAAGGTAATAAGGTAAAAAAAAAAAAAGATTAATAAAAAGAACGATCACAACTCTTCCCTACCTCCCCTTCGTCCAAAACAACCCCATTAAATAAAGAAAAAGAGAGAGACAGAGACACAGAGAGAGAAAGAGAGAGAGAACTATCGCTGCATTTTATATCTTTCAGTTTGTTTTATTTTCTATAATTTTTTATGTTATGATTGCTGCCGATCAGAAACACTATGTACTAGTTTCATTAAATAACAGTTTGTTTTTGTGCAGAATTGAGCAGTGTAAAGAGGGCATTAGTGTCCACATCTCCCAACCTACGCCCACAAACCAACAACAAAAATATTCATCAAAATCCATAAATATAAATTCGGTTTAACCCACAATAAAGAAAGGAAGGAAGGAAAAAAGAAAGAAAAAAGAATTATCGATGCATCTTAAAGAAAGAAAGAATTATCGATGCATGTTATTTCTTTCAGTTTTTGAAAATATGATGGAGTTGAGACCTGTAGTCAGCCCCGATATCTACCTGGTGGTCGACTCCTACGAGAACGCCATAACATCCCGGTTTCCTCGAGAACGTTACCACCCTGGCAATTTGTATGCGACGTTGTCTCTACTGCTGATGTGGTTTCCTACCTTTGTGTCAGACTGGCTCATCAGTCGAGCGGTCGCCCTTCCACATGGTCTTTACGATAAGGAGATACTCAATGATGTCATATATCCAAACTAGAATCATCTCATCCTGAAGAATGATCTGCGAACATTTCATGAAGATTTTGTTGTTGTTGTGACTGCTTACCAAATTTGACAATATCCCAGAAGATACCAAGAACATGCAGGCGTTAAGGTTCGTCCACACGTGGTACACTAAAACTAAAGGAATGTTTAGTCATGTAATAATCCTAAAGCATCTCTCAGTAATTTTAAGCCTCAGTCACACAGACAATGCGACCGTGATGCAACCTCTTGGCGACCAAAAATGTGACAATCGCAAAGAGGTTTCAGAAAGGTTTCACTGAGGTCACTACAAGATTTCTGAGCAGTCGCAAAACCCAATCGGTCGCAGCCGTCTTTTGAACATTCAAAAAAGACTGGTCGCTACCGATTTGGTCTCTGGTCTCCTAAAGATCTACAAGCGGTCTTATTTTAATCGCACATCGATTTCCACTGTGCGGCGATTGGTTTTGTCTAGACAAAGGTGTTGACTATTTACAATCTAGTGGCGATATATCTGTGATTTATCAGCGATGATGTGACAGACCGGTGCTTTATCGGTGACTGGTTGTCGATCCGTTGCAAAGTGGTTTCGAAGCGTGCACTGATAATTCACCAACCCCTCTTAAAAACTGCCGACCCTAAACTTGTTTTTCCATAGAAATTGTAAGTTGTCATTTTCAGTCGTTTCCGGTTTTTTATTCTGTACCTTTCGGTCATTTTTGGCAGTTTTTTTTGGGGGGTAACCACTTACTGTATACAACAACATCAACTTGGCTGCAGCTATCTTGTCTGTCTATGTGAAGAAATGCTGGCTGTAACTAGATATTAAGTCACCACAATTACTAAACGATTCTAAACATGACCACATGTGAAAAGTAAAGCATTAATTATTCTACTTCACACATAATATTAATTAAAAAATATATATTTTTTTTAAATAACCTCCCTACCTACTTTTCTTTTTTAAAAACCAGGTAATAGGAAACACAGGTGTCTTTTTTTAGGCCATATGTTTTGATCAGTGATCGATCGACAACCAGCCACCGACCAGTCCCTGTTCAGTTGCAACCAGTTACAGAAGATTCGCTGACTAGTCACAGATCGGTCTCAGCTGGTTGCAAGCATATCGCTGTATCTGCGGTGAACAGTTGCCGATAAGGTGCCGATCAATCATTGACAAGTTGCAAAACGTATCGATTTATTGATCGGCGATCATACCCTAATTCCAAATATGAGCAGATGTGGTCGCGCCGGTCTCCGCTAGTTTCAATCGATCGCCGTTGAAATTGGTCGCCAAGAGGTTGCACCGCGATCGCATTGTCTTGGTGACTGGGGGTTTATGTAATTCGTTTGTCCATAACCCTAAAGGCGTAACCACACCGCACGTGTGCGGGGCGAGCGATGCAAGCGACGCGATAATAATTATTTAATACCTAACCAGACGCCAACTTAGTGATAGTAAAATTTTCAAAGTCTGTGAACTGATACTTATTTATATTTTATTTCTCACAAGATATAAAGAATATTTATTTTGTTACGTTAACACATTGAGTGGGGAGTGGGGAATAAACATGTGGTGTGTGTGGTATGATGGTACGGCCCTAAAATCATGATTATTTGTTATGAATAAAATAACTTTGAGCAGTGGCGTGCAGAGGTTTGGTCATGCCTGGGGCCAACTCCATGATTGTATGACCCCAAGACACAAGCATAGGGCCCAATTTTAGTTTCACTCTTTGATTGGATACCCCTCCTGAAATGGATGCCCGGGAGTGTCTCCCCCCCGCCCCCTGGCACCTTTTTTTGCACGCAACTGACTTGGAGTATCCAACTGTAATCTTGAATAAAAATTCTTCTGTTATGTTTATAATTATTTTGGCAATGCGTGGGCATGTTTGTACTAAATATATCGCCCTTGCGTTCAGGGCAGACTAGACTTCCCGGTCACTACTTGGCAATTTCACTGATTCCAAACATTTTCATTAGCTTCATACGGAATTTAAGGGGCTTTGTGCTCTAAATATTGATTAAGATTTAAACTTACATGCATTTGTTATACTAGATCTCGTTTTCATATCACGCAAGACATTTTAACTAAAGCATGGCATAGGGAATTCCATATCGAGTCGATCGATTTATTTCACATTTAAAAAATTCAAATTTCAAAATCGGGAGTCTTCGTGGGGCGAAATAAATTAGTACGAAATATTTTTCCAGCTACAAAAATATTCAGAAGTTGTAAAATAACAGCTAACGGTGGAATATCTGTCATGTGACACGAAATATATTCGTCACACTTTCAACAGAATGAAAAAAAACGTTATTTGTCCATGAGCATAATTCATAATTATTTTTAAAATATTGATAATAAGCGAGATGCGGTGGTTATGTAAGTAGTTGAATGAAGTATTTCTTTAGACAAATCAAATATTTATATTTAAAATTATTTCTTTGTTTGGAAATTAATTAGGTCAAGAGTCCGTGGAAGTATGCGTTTAAAACCATTTCCATTTCTATTTTGATACCAGTACTAACCGGCCTCCACCTGTTTGCCGTTCTTCAAGGCGTTTGCTACTTTTGGTGGTAACATCTGATATAGAAGCAGGTCAGTTTTCTTCTTCTCCACCTCTAGAGCTTTTGAGGTTTGCTTCAGCGCAATCGTTGTCTCATCCAGTTTTTTTCTGAAAACAAATGAGAAAAAAAGTAAAATTTATTTTATTTAACACCTCTAGAGCACATTGATTTTTATCTTACCGTCGGCTATTGGACATCAATCATATGGTCATTCTAACATTTATTTAGAGGAAACCCGCTGCCAGCACATAGACTTCTCTTTCCGAGTAAGCAGCAAGGGGTATTTTATATGCACCGTCCCACAGCCAGGACAGCACATACCACGGTCTTTAATGAACCAGTTGTGGACCACTGGATGTAACAGAAAATAGCCCAAACTGCAAATGGATCCACTGAGAGGGATCGATCCGACAACCGACCGGTTCACAGGTAGACACGCTACTGTTTGAGCTATATCCCGCTCCACAAATGAGAAAATACACGCAACACTGATCAATGATGAAGAACGGTAAACAAGAATCAGTTATTAATTTGCGAGGTACAACAAAGAGGATCAATTTTAACACTGGTTACGCATCATGATGCATACTTGTCAAAAATGAAAGATCTGTATAAAAGAAATCATTATCATTTGTTTGATAAGAAACTCTATTTCTGCCATTTTTCAATAGGTACACCTACGCGGAAACAAAATAGATGCTTCCGGGAAATCCACATGGCTTAAGTGGATAATGAAAAGGATTAATACTTTCAATCAAAGTGATTGTATTATTTTTTTACTGTAAAACTCAAAGAGCAGCGTGTATAACATCAATAAGTGGTTATCTATAAATGACATTTTAATCAAGTATGCCATTAACTATTTATTACTCGCTTCAACATTATCAAACGTTGGCTTCCGGGATGATTGATTCAGGAAGTGAAGTTATCATGGCAACAATTTACATGCCAACAAATCAACTAAACGTTAAAGCTATTACAACTCTGTTATATGCTTCCCGGTAAGCATATTCACCAGATATGAATCCCAGTTGTTTACGATCTGATGTGTTCTCTGTTGTATAGTGCCAACCACGTGATAATTATTCTTGAATTGTCTATGTACATATTCAGTATATTTTGTTGAATATATATCTTCAGATAGTCTATATAACTATTAATCTACAGACAAAGGCATGCTATTTATATAGTTTGCCTGTTTACCGATATCAGTATGTATATATGTATGAATATCTACATGATTTATATATGCAGTAGCAGATCGAGTGGGTCCATGGGTCCAGAACGCCACTTTTTCGTATTTTGTTTTTACATTTTGTGAGTGGAAGGACGTGAAAATTAACTATTACCAATCACATTTGGACCCACATCTGCGCCTTATATGTCTTGTTTTACTGGTACATGCACTGGCACAGGGCATATTAAAATTCTTTATAGCCGTACACATGCACTGGCACAGGGCATATTAAAATTCTTTATAGCCGTACACATGCACTGGCACAGGGAATATTAAAATTCTTTATAGCCGTACACCTGCACTGGCACAGGGGATATTAAAATTCTTTATAGCCGTACACATGCACTGGCACAGGGGATATTAAAATTCTTTATAGCCGTACACATACACTAGCACAGGGCATATTAAAATTCTTTATAGCCGTACACCTGCACTGGCACAGGGGATATTAAAATCCTTTATAGCCGTATACGTGCACTGGCACAGGGGATATTAAAATCCTTTAAAGCCGTACACGTGCACTGGCACAGCGGATATTAAAATCCTTTATAGCCGTATACGTGCACTGGCACAGGGGATATTAAAATCCTTTAAAGCCGTACACATGCACTGGCACAGCGGATATTAAAATCCTTTATAGCCGTACACATTTCCTCATACCGTAATCGAGGCCCGAACCTTTGGCACCGAATCGTCCTCAGACCAACCATAATAGCATCTTGATCACTTGATAATATCCTACAACCGTTAAACTACGTCGTCCCAAGTGTTTTTTCCCATACGTTTCCACATGCAGTTTAACAGCTGAGTTAATATCTTCCACAACTAATAACTCGCCATCTAATCAATAGTTGTCTTCAGTAGTTATATGGTATACAATATACACCTAAAGCCTACCTCTACTAATTACTTCAAAATGAGATCAAGTCGTTTATTTCCACTAACTGTTTATAGATATGAGTATTTTGTTAGTTATAGAGTATTATAATATGTACAGAAGACAAGTGGTCAACTACTAATGACTCCAGAAAGGGGTCAAGTTGTGTATTTAGTCTTTTCCTTTATCGATATCGGTATTTAGGTAGTTATCAGACATGCAGCTATAGTGTTAGACAGCTAATAACTTCGGAAAAAAGTCAAGTTGTGTGTTTAGTCTTCCTCTTTATTGATGTCTATATTTGTATATTTACCATTCCTTTTTATCGATATCAATATTTGTATATTAAGATTTCCTCTTTATCGATATCAATATTTGCGTATTAAGATTTCCTCTTTATCGAATTCAATATTTGTGTATTTAGATTTCCTCTTTATCGATATCAATATTTGTGTATTTAGATTTCTTCTTTATCGATATCAATATTTGTGTATTTAGATTTCCTCTTTATCGATATCAATATTTGTGTATTTAGATTTCCTCTTTATCGATATCAATATTTATGTATTTAGTCTCTTTCTTTATCGATATCAATATTTGTGTATTTAGTATCTTTCTTTATCGATATCAATATTTGTGTATTTAGTCTCTTTCTTTATCGATATCAACATTTGTGTATTTAGATTCTTTCTTTATCGATATCAATATTTAGGAAATTATATGCAGCTATAGGATTTTTTTGTATAGCCCTTCTAGGCCGAACATTTGAAAGTAGTGTCCTTTCTATATTTTAACTTTAAAGTTTTCTTTCCGTAGTAGGACTTGACAGATATTTATATTATTAAGATATCCTTTTTTTGTGGATAATATGTAAAATAATATTAACCAAAAAAAACTAAACAAATATTACAAACCAGAATAAAGTGTCACCACAATTTGGGACTGCATAAATTTACCTTTGAATCTTCTTCAAAATAGTCGCAAAATTTGATGAACACTTATTAAAACACTGAAACTAGACACCTGTAATAATTAATTACTCACGCTACATCTATTTCTGCAATTCGTTGTTGGTTCAGAAGCACCAGTTCCCGCGTGACGTCATAGAGCGGGATGTCTGCGAGAAACACGTTCATCTCCATCAGTTCATTGAGGCTGGTCAATCTGGGAGACCCGATGAAGATCATGTGACGTGAATCATCCAACCAGATCATCTGACCTGAAATATGAACAGTTTGGGTAATGATGATTATAAACATATGTTCGAGTAGCGTCCTACTCCACCCGCAAATTTACTATCAGTACTTTCAACTGTGTTTTCTTCATTCATTTTCCTATTTTGCTCTGTCTGTTTAGTAGAAAAAGCCCTCATCATTGTTTAAAAACTAATTATTTCAGAATTTTTTATCAGTGATTATGACACGATCCTTATATAGGTTCTAACAGGCCCAACGAATATTCTTGGCATATTAAAAAAGAACAAAAAAAAACCATATGTATACTAAACCAAAAAAGAATGTAATCAGTAGTAATTTATTTCGTAAATAAGACGACATTCATAGCAGAAATTCTTGAATTACATAACCACACCATTTAGAAGTGTGTGTGTGTGTGTGTGCATGCGCAGTAATATCACAAGTTACGTACGCACAGCGGTTTTCGATTATGGTGAAATGACACATTAAAAAAAAATCTATATTTCAACATGCATACTTTCTTTTTTGGTTGACTATACATGTATATATGAATGTTTCTTTGATATTATATTTCAGGGTTGAAACTGTTCAGCTGGAAAGGATCCAGTATAAATTGAAATAAAAAATACGTTAAACCACCTTCATGTCTCTTGTTCCCATACTAATTGTTGTCTCACCAGATAATAATCTTGTGAACTGACATTTGAAACATCTCTCTAGAACATGGACATGTTATATACACGTTCTGATGTTCTTCTGTTTCTTTCAGGTCCATTAAATATTAAAAACGTCGATCAAAAATACAATAGTGTTTCTTTAAATATTTATTTCACAAAGATGAAAACAATGCACATATCCTTTTCTGGATAGAACCTTCTTTATTTTAGTTTTTATCACAAATCTACTGCTATAATTTTACACTACCGTAATTGTTTAACACAAATGTACTTACCTTTCAAAACCAACGATCGTTTGCTCTCGTGTCCTTCTGGTATATTTATTGACAAGAGAAACACAGCATTGATGAATGTATTTATGTTTGCAATGGAGAGCACCATCTGTGGATGTATCACTTCGAAGATGTCCTTCATAGGCACACCTTCCTCAATTTGGATAAAACTCATTTTCTGAACCATCACTCCACACTGACGAATTTTAAGTTCTTCATCGAAAATAATGTGATAGGGAAAAGCAGAGCAGAATTGTTCGGCATTTATATGGAAAGCTTTTTCTGGTTTACTCCACTTGACAAGAGATTTGCTACAACAAGATCCATTAGAGGAACTATCTTTTCGGAATACACATTTGAAAATAGTATGTTCTTGTGTTCGTCCTCCTTCTATTGGTACCTGTGACTGCTCTTCCAGAGTCATGCCTAGAGTCTGTTGGTACAGTTCTCTACTGACAGCCTTCACCAAACCTGCAAATAGAAAGAAACAAGCTCGTTTAGCATATCTCAAGATACATCTTTTTAACGAAGGGACATCGACTGCTACATAGATAATTGCAGTTGATCATCCAGATATCTACTGGCGAGAAGGGATGGGGAGTGGATCAGAAACAGCCAGTGATCAAGGACGGTTACTACTTCATGTCTGACCGAAGATACCCGAGTTAGCAATGATCATTTATAATTATCAGACGTACTTCACCCATTTCAAGTCATACAGACTACGGACATATTTATTATGAAGTTTAATATATATACATTGTATCATTATTTTCGATATAATTTAACATATTGTAATTCAGTTCTATACACTGATCTATTTTAAGATATTTATAATTTAAACATGTCTTGACCCAGAATAACCGACATTTATTTTTGTACTTGGTAGAGTGAGGGGTGGTCGTTAAACAAGCATTCAATTTATATTATAAAGCATTATATTATATTATTCAAAGTATATTATATTCAATTCCATTTCGTACAGATTAGGAGCAGGTCGTAAAGTATAGTAGAGTATATTACACTAACCTATTACTATTCGATATAAACCTGGTAGTAAAGTATAGTAGTAAGTAAAACATGAGTATATTACACTAACCTATGACTATAGGAGATAAACCTGGTAGTAAAGTATAGTAGTAAGTAAAACATGAGTATATTACACTAACCTATGACTATAGGAGATAAACC